>SNQJ01S0045093.1:38850-51773 GCA_010110895.2 Picea sitchensis
ATTACATAAGTGCTTTATGAAAATAAAGTCACTTTAAAAATAGAAGGTACACTTTATAAAAAAAAGTCACTTTACTAAAAAAAACACTTAAAACAACTTTATAAAAACTATTACAAAGTCAAGTGCTTGGTAGTGCAAATATTAAGGTAACATCCGCATACAAGACAAAACATGCAGAGTACCTCCCGAGTTAAAAATCTCATGGATTAGATCTTTAAGCTACAGGGTATGCCCATTTCCATTGTCTTGAATCGGGACGCCACATTCACAAGCAAATAGTGGTAGGATCTATTTAAACTTCAAGGCATACAATTGAATATGAGCACTGCATATCATCCTCAAGATGACGATCAAACAGAAGTGGTCAACAAGTGCTTAGAATCCTATTTGAGATGTTTTGCTTCCGGAAAGCCGCACAATGGCTTCCCCTTGACGAGTGGTGGTACAACACCACTTATCATCTAGCTACCAAAATGACACCATATGAAGTTGTTAATGGCCAAAAACCCATGTCAATAGCATCCTATGTACCAAGCACCTCTGAGGTTCATGCAATAGATAGAACGCTTCACACCAGAGAAGCCATTATCCATATCCTCAAAGACAACTTGGTCATGGTGCAAAATTGAATGAAACAAGAAGTTGATCAACATATATCTGAACATTCTTTCACCGAAGAGGATTAAGTGTTCCTTCACCTACAACCCTATAAACAAACATTACTCAAAGATAAAGTTCCCCATAAGCTAACTCCCAAGTTCTATGGTCCCTTATCAAATCACACAAACATTGGTCAAGTTGCTACAACTTGGCTCTCCCAACCCACTCCAAGATTCATCCAGTTTTTCATGCGTCCTGTTTGAAGAAGGTTGTGGGATCAAATTGCAAAGTGCAAACTAACCTACCAAAACTTGATGAAGAAGGTTCTATTTGCCTCCAAACAAAAACAGTATTGGATACCACGGAGCATTAGTTTTGCTAGCATACAAACAGGGAAGTATTGATCCAGTGGAAAGATATACAACCAGAAGATGCCACATGGGAACCGATAGCGATTCTACAACAATTTCCTCACCTTCAGCCTTGAGGACAACATTGCTTTCTAAGGTGGAGGGCATGTTAGGGTCCTACCCTAACCCCCTTACTTAGATACTTTATTAATGTATGAGGCCACCTTCCTTGAATAAGGCCCATTAAATAGTTAATTAATAGTCACTCATTGTAAAAAGGGTCATTTTTATTAATACGACCCAAATTAGCTAATCGACCATCATTATAAGTGGGGCCATAGGCAGTTAATATTCTCTATGGATAGTTATATATTGAGTAGAAGGTTATGTAATGTTTTGTCAATAATTGTTATTGTATTTGGAGCATTGCTCTTGGAGGTTGTCCCCTTGTTGAGGCAAGTGAACATAGCTCTCTATTTTTTATTATCAAAGAGATCTTTCGTAGGGTTTATCTCTCTTTTCTCTGGTGTTCTTTGGTATTGCACTACATTTTATGTGATTGCTCTGAAGTTTTGGAGTTAAGCACACTACATGGCAACTAGAGTCAAGAGGTCGATCCAAGAGGGCAGGCTCAATAAAGTGTTAAAACTACAAGGGTCACAAACGCATGCCACAAAAAGAAATTAACATTCTTGAAAATGATAGTAAAGGAATACTAGGAGGGCTTTAAAGTGCCACATCAAATATTATTCCAATGAGGTATGCCTTACCATGGAGTATTAACCTAGAAACCACTCATGTAAATGTAAGATGTAAGAGAATAATCCATAGACAAGACAACAAAGGGTATAGGGGGGGGAAATTCCTCACCAAAAAAGCCCTTCCAATATGATAAATGTATCTTTCACCAATGGCTAATCAATAGCAAGTACTAGCAACTCTACAATCATATGAAACAATAGGGAATAAGACATGGCATACTCCAACATCCTCCATAAAATCCTCAAGAGAAGTCACTCCATCAATAGATCCTCAATAAGTGTGCAAACGACAACCTCCAAGTGCCATGCGATACTCGGAATGGTCCCTCATGGCAGCTTTGAAAACGCTATAACTCCGTCAATTTTTGTCGAAAATTCTATTATGACAACAATTTAGAAATCTTGCGGCCACTCAGCTTCTAATGGCATCGACCTGGTGGAAATCTGGGCAATCTGTCAAAAGCTAACTGCTCCTGAAGCTAGCACATCCTTAAAATATGCAATGAAACCCTAGATCTAGAGTTTGGAACCTCGTAGATCACCCCCAATGTGAAATGTCCTCATCAATGGCATGGAAAAGAGTGCAATGATCAAGGAAAACCCTCCAACAGTGGATATGTGTGTAAGGTGAAACATCCCCTTCCAATCATAAATAAAAGTGCAACAAGACCTCCAAAGTGGGACATCCTCAACAACAAGAATGGATATGAGTGCAAGCAATCTCCTCATGGTGGACGTCACATCAAAATAGGGTTTAAATCAAGTCAAACCTCAAAAGGCAGCAAGTGTGACACCTCCACGTGAAACGTCCCTTCAATAAGGCATGGAAGAGTGTGCAAAATGGCTTCAAATGGTGGGCGTCCTCCTCAAATCCATTGCCAAGCAAGTGGATCCATGAAACAAGGCATCAAGTCTATGGACGTTGGAGAAATGGGCCTCTAACCATGCTCATACCCACTCATCAAAGTAATAAACCATATGCAAAAGACGGGGGGAGTATGCCAAACACTCTATGCCATGATTAAGCCAATCAAATGAACATGTCAATACAATGTTAGTTTAGCCCAAAAGTGTGAGGGTGTTCTTCCCATAGGCTCACATATCAACATGTACCATCAACTATCCAATGATCATAAGGGTTCTATGACCAATTCTACTTCGCATGAAAGGAAAACAATCACCAAGAAAACCTTAGTATCAACATTATCAAGATATCCATGACTACATCACCAATAACCTCATCAAGTGAAAGCACAACCCCTAGGCCATCAACATGTAAATCTACCTTTGCGATAGAAATCACAAGCGTAGTGAAAAAATTCACTAGTGTAGGCCTCATGCAAAATGAGGGGTAGCAAAAGTCATATTTCTTGATTAGAGTTTGTTGGAATTTACTTTCTTTGGTTGTGAGCATTCTCTCATATGCATACTTGATAAACTATCCTTCATTAGGGCCTCGAAATCAAATTTTTGTATTTGAGGACAACAAGAATAGATGGTCGTAGCATGCTTATTCCATATGTAGTTTTTCTTATTCCTCGAAGACCGTTGCCCAATCCAACCCCCCACCACCCCCTGAGAGGGTGTGGTGCTAGTACTCAAATGTTTCTTGTTTCCTTTAGTCAGTTGGTACATTGAGAGACCACCTCCCCCCTTTCAAGTACTCTTTGGATGCTTTGGGCCATCTCCCGCTTAACAAGCAGCAAATGAATTGGATTATCCAGGAGAATGTTTATAAGCAGTGCAGCCAAATCACTTGGATTGCCCCCCATGGGGCACTAAGACCCAAGATGACCTTTTATGCAAAGAGCTTAGAAATGACCTCATATTGCGGCCCCCTTACACGCTTCAACACTGGATGCATCAACTCAAGATACCTTTGTGCTAGTTTAGAGTGAGCTCCCATTAGCTTCAAGTGGAAGCTAAGCACCAAACCCTACAAGAGGACAAGGTTACGCTAGATCTGCCATATACAAGAGATAGAGACACATGATTGCTTTATATTCATATGCCCTAGGTACTATGAGATATGTGGTCAATTCCACTGCCAATTCATCGAGTTGCATAACTCCCTCTCCAACTTTTTATAGTATCCAGACCAAAGTGCCCAACGCTATATTTGGGGGGGGGGGGTTAGGCTTAGATCGCACATCCTTTGTCCCCCCACTTGACCTAAGACTACTCACAGGATTATATCCTTCTTCCTGATACTTTCAATGGATAGGGGCCTGAAGAGGCAAGCAAAGTGCAACACCTTTCTAGCCCCCAACTCTGTCAGACCCCAGAACGTTGTCTAGCCCTTAGTAACGAGACCCATGCAGAGTTGCTAACTAAGACTTTGACACAGCTTACACTAGAACAGCAAGAAGCCCTCCTCCACCAACTCCCAACAATGGATGACTTGTTTTAGACAAAGAAGCATCCCCCAAACTAGATCCAACTCCTCCAACCAGTCATATATACAAAGATTCTTTCCTACCACCTCGGATGGTAGGAAAGTTGCACATTCGACTTCAAACAAGGACAGTCGCCCCTCTCCTTTGTCCGTCAGCAGGCACTTGGAGCCTTTAGGCTCTTTTCCCTATACTATATTCTAGAGCAATGTACTGCCTTTTGATGTTGAGATAGTTGAGCTTAGATCTTAGAGAATATATTTCTTTTTGCTTTTATAGAAGTGGCCTTCATACTCCTACTATGCATCACCACTTATATACTAAGCAATGTTGTTGACCTATTTTTGGTCATTTGTTAGACAATAATAATCTTATATTATCTTATCAACATCCCTCTATTGTGTTAAGTCATCAGTCCAAGGACCAATATACAACCTCTACCAAATCAAATCCTCATGTATCATGCAACTCTAATGCTCACAAGCAAATGACAAGTCACTTTAAGGGAGGTTTATAGAGTAAGTCGACTTAGTTTAGGAGTTTTAGGTTTTAGGTTTTCATTTTCTATTTACTTTTTTAATTTCGAAAGTCAAATTTGAGGGAGGGTGCCCAAGTGTCCCCAATTTCAAGGGGTGTTCTAGCGTCCCCCCAAATGAAAAACTTCGATGAAAATCTAGGGAACATTTTGCCAAGCTTCGCAAAAAAGAGGATGTCGAGAAACATTTTGGTTGAAATTTAAGCATACAAAGCTAAGTTGCAGGAAACGCCTTGCCAGCCCCCGTACCAGTACTCGAAACTCGGCAAAATGTTGAAACGAGTACAAAACCCGGCCGAAACACCGGTGGTCGTACCGCACGGTGTTTCGCAAGTACGAAACGTCGTACGGTACAGCCAACGGCATTTCTGCCGGGTTTAGACCTGTACGACCGGTTTTCTCCTTTCTGCAAACCCGTACAACTGTCTAAGACGGCTGCAGGCCCCTTTTACTCACCTAACTAGATGTAAATTGAATTTTTAAGGAAATTTATGCTTTCATATTGGATTTTTATTCCTTTTTTTAATTATGAATTTGGAAACATCTAGAAATAATTGGAAACCCTAACAGCCCAATATTTCTTATAAGAAAGCACTTGGTTCATTCATTGCTCACACATTCTTGACCAAGAGGAGGTTCCTAGAGTAGCAGCAAGCATTTCGGTTGTGGTTTGGAGCATTGGGAGCAAGCTCTGGTGCATTTCCAGCAAGAGGAAGGTTGTGGGCAGCAAAAAGGAGGATGTGGGAATTTCTGAATTTGGTGAGCATTCATGGCAGATTTCCATTGACTTTTTTTAATGTTTTTAGTGTTTTTGCAGCATGCATTCCTTCTCTAACAGTGGGCAGATTTTTTTACTGTTTTTGCAGCATTCATGGCTTCTCAAAGTGTTGTTTCCTCTGCCCCTGTAGCACCTCAACTAAGCAGGCAGCAAGAATACTATCCTTTGTGGAGGCATGTTACCAAGATCAAGCAAATGGGTGGTGATGGGGGTTCATGGGAATGGAGGTGCAATTTATGTAAGCATGAGAAGGCCTTCAAGGGCTCTTACACAAAAGTCAAGGCTCACATTTTGCATGAATGAGTTTGGGGTGTTGAAAGTTTTTCATTTACCAAAAATATGGAGGTGAGGGCTACATTCAAGAGAGAGCATGATGATGCTCAAAGGTTGAAGGAGCATAGAGCTAAAATTGGTATGGGTGGCACTAGAAAGCATACTCCTAGCTTGCGTGCTAGCAATGAGCCAAGGATTGTTCATGAAGCAAGGAAGAGGAGGGCAACCTTGATAGAAGAAGAGATATCCAAGCCTGCAGTTGCAAGTAAAGATAGCAGATTGTTGAAAATGCTCAACAATCAAGGGAGAGAAGAAGCCGAGTCTAGAGTGGCAAGGGCCATATTTGCTTGTGGAATCCCATTTAATGTGGTTCAGTCCCCCTATTAGTAGGATTTGGTGAGGGAAATTAACACAACCCCTCGAGGTTTCAAGGGACCAAACTACGAAAAAATTAGAACAGTTTTGCTCAGGAAACAGAGGCTACTACTTGATGATGTTCTAAAACCAATTTGTAGCTCATGGGGCAGCACAGGAGTTTCCATTATCTCAGATGGGTGGATTGATACAAGGCAGAGGCCATTGATCAATGTCATTGCATCGTCACCAAAAGGAGCAATGTTCCTTAAAACAGAAGATTGTTCAGGTGAGGTGAAAGATAGTAACTTCATTGCTGATATTTTAATTGTTGCTATTGAACAAGTAGGGCCAGCAAATGTGGTGCAAGTTATCATAGATAYTGCACCTRTTTGTAAAGTTGTAGGCTTGATTGTTGAGAGTAGATACAATCATATATTTTGGACTCCTTGCATCGTCCATAATCTTAATCTGATTTTAGAAGAGATTGAATCAAAAACTAAATGGATTAAGGAGGTCAAAAGGAAAGCTAAGGAGATAATAAAATTCATCACCAACCACCACCAGTCTTAAGCAATATATCGAGAACACTCCAAATTGGAGTTGCTCAAAGTTGTTGAGACAAGATATGCCTCCAACTTCATCATGTCATGTCGCCTTGTGGAGGTTAAAACTGCATTAATGAGTATGGTGGTGGGTGCCACTTGGGCTAAGTGGAGACAGGCAGATTCAGAGAGAGGAAGTATGGTGCGAAGGGTGTTGATTAATGAGGATTGGTGGAGCAAGATAGAATTCTTGCTCAAGTTCACATTACCAACATTTGAGCTTCTCCGAGATGCAGACACAGACAAACCTTTCTTAGGAGAGATTTATGATGGCATGGATACCATGGTTGAGAAAACCGTGGAAATTATTAAACAGGCGGCTCCAACTCTTCTTTTTGTTGATGTTGATTTTGCTGAGCATGTGAGATCCATCATGGTTACGAGGTGGAATGGATTTAACACTCCATTGCACACTTTGGAACATGCTCTAAATCCTAGATTTTATGACGAAGATTTCATTGCTCAAAGCAATGGGAAGAGGAAGGCCCCACATAAGGACAAGGAGGTGGCTAGTGGAGGGAAAAAGGCCTTCCAGAGGTTGTTTCCAAGTTCTCAACAAACAATCGTAAGGGAAGAATTTTATTTTTTTGTTGTTGGATTAGAGGATTTTGCAGACATGTCATCTTTGGAGGAGAGGAGGACCATGGACCCGGTGAAATGGTGGACTTGTCATGGGGCAAATGGTGTATATTTGCAAAGCCTTGCCAAGTTGCCACTTGTATTCTATCACAAGTGGCAAGCTCTTCATCGGTAGAAAGGAATTGGAGCATCTATGGCTTCATTCATTCTGTGAAGCGCAACAGGTTGGGATCCCAGAAGGTTGAAGATCTTGTATACGTGCATTCAAACCTTCGCCTGGTGTCTCGTAGGGGTGAAGAATATGCAACTGAGCCTCATAAAGAGTGGGATGTGGATGCAGAATGCCAAGACTTGGAGCTCTCTCTTGGTTCTCTTGATATTGGTTGATGCAACAGCGACTGCAAGTGGAATTGCCTCTTCTACCCATCCAGGCTATAGTTCTGTTGAACATGCATCTTGTTCTATTTTTAATGATGAGTATGACATATATTAGGAATCTATGTAATTGCAGTCTTCTTTAGCTCATGTTTTATTTCATTTTCAGCACATAAAGCCTCATTTATAAAGGCTGCTTTTGGATGTATAGCCTCATATATAAAGGCTAATTTTGGATTGTGTTGCTTGCCTCATGTAATCAATGATATTGATCATCTATGGGAGTTAATATAGATATGGTTTTCCTTCTAAAATGCCATTTATGTGTTGCATTATGTTTTTCTTGCAAGATAATGTGTTTTCTTTTATATATATATATACAGCATTTCCCCCGGCGCTTCCATTTTTGGAGGGTTGTGTTTCCTGCCGTACCCGTTTCGAAAACTTCCAGACGTTTCCCCGTTTCGTGCAACTTAGATACCAAGTACACATGGAGAAGGGAGCACGCCCCCTACCTTTGGGTCCCTGTGTAACACTAGTATATTGAACAGTTGGAGTTATATCCTTATCAGATCGCACAACAATAGAAAGTAAAAGTGTTCTCAACATTCATACTGAAGTTTTCAAACACAAGTGGAGGACAAGAGAAATAAGCTCCCTCCTATACAAGATAGACTAATCATGATGATTCCATCTCATCAACTTTAACAAAGACAAAGGATGGACATTGATTGTCAATAAAAACCAAATAGAAATGTAACAGGATTTTCATTACAGTGGTTTTCTTAAATAAAAACTCAAAATAAAACATGCAACGTGCTTCCCATTTGAAGTAGCTTATTTAAACACACAAAATTCGAGCCTTGACTCTTTAACAAAAATTTTCAACAAAATTTAATATGCTTCCAATTAAAGCAGTTAATCTAAATAAGCAACTAAATCAAAAGAATGACATGAGATCATTTTGTGTGTTGATATGATGATACAAAAAGCAAGAGAGGAAACATGTGTATCTGCCAAATATTATAAAAGCTAGATCAGTTCACGGGAAAAGAAGTAGGTCATTAGCACGTTCCTTATCACAGAACATATCCAACCAACCTTTTTGATGACCAACAGGCTGTTGCTGAGACCTGCTATTTAAGTGACCTCCTATAATATAAGATCTGGTTGGAGAAGCTCCAAGTATGTCAGAAGCGGATGGCAATACCTGTGCTTCAGACCGGTGACCCCCATCTAACTCTATAGGATGGCTCACATCAAAATCATGCAAAATAGAATGTGTTACTGCTGGACCAGGCTTTTCACTCATAGATGACTTCACTATAGATTCAGCAGACTCGTGTGATGTACAGTTAGTCAACTGCGATAACTGCATTAAATTAGATGAAAATGAACTACTCTCAGCAGGAACAGCAACAGCTGAAAATTCAGATGACGGCCGCCACACTCCAACTGTTCCAACATCATGTTTAATCATTCCAAGTAAACCTGGAGTACAAGGATCACGTGATGGCACAAGTACAGGATCTGAAGAGCAGGAATAGACTCCTGAAACGGAATTGGCCCAATTTGAAGAAGTGGAATGCTGCTCAACAATCTGTACTGCCTGTTCTTGTAATGATTTAGAAGTAGGTGTTGAACTTGTGATTTCAATTGGAATAGATGATACACCAGTTGGTTTTACATCAGCCAACCTGTTGTGCCTAATAATAGAACTCCAGCTTCCTCTTGACAATTGGGATGGGTTCACATATGCCACACTTCCATTTGGTACAATGCGATTTATGTTGGCAGATGCTGGCAGAGAGCTGCAATAAGTTAAAACAATAAGACTGCAAGCATATATACAATACATAAAGATAAGAACAAGTGCAAAGGTAGCAAAGTGCATCTCCGGCCCATTTATGTTTGACAATAACTGCAAATATGGCACTATATTCTTTAATTCAGCTGATTATGATGAGGTTCAGTTTCATTACAAAAATAATTTCCATATCCACCTATATTTGTGTCCACTCCTAGGAAAAGCAGAGGATAAGTCTGCATGTAAAGAAGTTTTTCACTTATACATATTACAAACCATGAAACATCCCCTTCCATGGATTACCGAAACCATGGAACTGGGACACAACCCATTTCCGAAAATCTCAATATAAATTTGAAGCCATTAAAGGCCCAGCAGCATTCAAATGCATACATGTATGCAACTAAATAAAGCAGCGGTAACAGACAAGCATAAACTCATAGAAACCATGGATTCCGTATCCATTTCATTCATAAACAGAGAACCAACTTAAATTGCAGAATTATAAAAGGAGAATGAGGGGCGGAGATAGAACGCTTAGCTTCAACCAAAATAGTCCACAAATCTGGCTGCATACGAGCAATCTTCCACCCAACCATAGGTATCCAGTGCAGATGCCACCCTCAAGCTGGGCTATGAGGCCACCAGGGTGAAGGAAACTAGCTACAAACTCACATCTCACTCAACCCAACCCAATTGCTCTCAAGTTCAGCCAATCTACTGACAACTGAGCACTCCAGGACCCGGGTAACCATCCAACCATCGTACAGTCATGGGATTCTCATCCACTGCCCTACATAGTAGTGAGCACAAGGAAGATATTTCCCTTCTCTGCTCAACAGTCCTCAAAAGTATTCTTCCCTCCAGTGCTCTTCAGTTAGGGAAGAAGAACCCATCCTGTTGTATGACTTCTGGGAATAACTTGGCAGAACAATACCTTGGCTCTAAGGCACCCAAGCAGCAGCAATTAACAGGGGAAAGGTAGGTAATAGTTATCCTAAACAGCCCAGCCTCTATGCTCCTCTACAGCCATCCATCTCCCTTCCCAAGTCCACAAATTACTCTCCCCTAGCTTATTTGGACATTTGCAGGTTTGTACATCAGTCCAAAAAAGAAGGATTGCAGAATTCGAAACTTCAGTGGTGCTTGAACATGAGAATGGTAAGAGTGCGAATTGTGAATGGTGAGAATAGCAAGAGTGTCCATGAGAATGGAGGAACGAATTTCCATCATCCATGAGGGTGGAGGAATGAATTTCCATGAGGATTGAGGACTCTTACACTTTCCCGTGATGATTGTACCCAGCCCCATGCCTTCACAACTATGTGAGGTAGACTTCCTCACCAACCACCACATACATTCAATGATTGGCTTCTAAGTCAATGGTGGTGGATGAGATTTAAATAAAGTGCACGATGAAAAGGTAGGAGTTCCTAGGAAACATGGGATTACTTTCCCCTTAGGCTCCTTTTCGGTGTCCCTCCTAGTGGACTCATAGCCCCTCTCATGCTCTCTGCAGCCATCTTGGACCTTTATATTAATTTTCAACAAAATATTTATATATATCGAGTGTACAATGGAAGATCTGCCACACAGTACATGGAAAACATATTTAGTGTGATTGCATGCCTAGACATTCACTAGTTGGACCTTGGCCTTGAGGTCCACACTAGGAATCCATACAAACATACTTACATCATTTACACACAGGGTCATTTATTTAAGCTCACATGGCTTGACACCCATCATTATAACCACTTATTTACAATTTATACATAATCCATTCTAATACATCCAAAGGGTCAAAACCAGGGTATTACAAACCATCAAGAAAATAGTAATCCAAAGAGGGAAATCTAAGGCATGTTCTTCGCAGATCAAAAACAACAAGCTTTTAAGCAATTCCAAGCAAGCAACGTCCTATATTAACTTTAATAGTTTATGTTCCCAGATTTTGAAAAGTGTTACCCCTCATATCGGCATGAGTGGTAATTGCGTGATTCTTATCACATGACAGGAGTTTCAGGGGTGACATGTGGGGATACACACCATTTTTGGCTGGATCCTGGTGATGCTACATGTTGGATTAGTGGTTGTGGTGGATTATGGTGGTACTAGGTTCACTCTTCATTTTATGCCTCGGTTGACAAGTGTGAGATGGTCTTTGGTGTTGTGGTATAGACGATCTTGTTCATGGTTTGCCTAACACTCATACTTGATCTTCTCATTATGACTTTGGCTTACGGCGGTTATTAGAAGCAAAATATTTTGGCACATAGTGGGCAAATTTGTAAGCATATGTGCTCTAAGGGGAGGGCGCAAACTTAAAAGATTTTAATAAAGGGGCCACCCCCTTCAACCATGATGTGAGGCATATACATATAAATCAAAGTTGACTATTCTAATAAGGGTTCCGCCTCTCCCCCTTTTACGAGAAAAGATAAGGGGTTGTTTGTCAGGCCTGCCCCTAACAGTAGAAGGCCCTACATCTGATAGTGGATGACCATTGGTGTGTGTAGGAGTAGGTGCATCAATAAGTGCAAAAGGTTGTGTTGATGTTTGCACATCACCCTCCATGATGTCTTCAAGCCACTCCTGCTCCTCCTCCTCCTGCTCCTCCTCTCCTTGTTGCTCCTCCAAGGCTTCTTGTTGTTCGGGTTCCTCATCTAACCATGCAGGTGCCTCCTCCATTATAGGCATCTCAAACTCCACCCTCCACTTAGACAATACATCAATATTGTCCAAGGAAATGGCATTCACATCCGATGTTCTATCCATTTGCTTCAACCATAGTCGAAGATTGTAATGGACATACACCAAGTAGTTGAGACATGAGAAATCTAACCTGTAAGAGGGTCATAAAAAAATTAATGAGTTTTAACTTTTGAGGGTCATAATATATTAGACGGTCATAGACTCATAAATTACAAATTACAATAAATGTAATTGTTCATAAGTTCTAACCTGGTGCGTTTCTTTGAGTGTATTTTTTCAAATACACTCCAATTGCGTTTGTTATCCCCGATATCTAGGGATAACTAGGAGATCATGTCTCGAGGCCCACATGGTCCTAGACATGGAGTACGAGAGCAGATTGACTTGAGCATGGCCCTTGAGGGCCCATATTTTCTTCTTCTCAGCCAGACTTGTCCTGCCAGCAGTACCAGCCTCCATCATTACCCGCCTAGGCTTGCATCAGAAAAGGCTCTTGCTCCATGAGGTAATTGGTCCGAGGTATCATGGTATGTGTCATATTTGATCATTATAACCTTCTCATGTATGCATTAGATCTCTTTCATTTCAGATAACTGCTTGGATCTTACACTAATCCACTTGACCACTGTTGGGGTAATTGCAAGGTTTTAAAAACCGAAACCGGTACCGGAACCGGTCGAGGGTCTAACCTGAACTGGAACCGGAACCGGTAATAAACCGGTCGAACCGGTTTCAATAAACCGGTCTTTTTAAAAAATACATAAAATATTTAAATTTTAACGAAAAAATATATTTTTA
>SNQJ01S0045094.1:0-16821 GCA_010110895.2 Picea sitchensis
TCATGGTCATGTCTTTCAGCGATTTCTCGAATGGGGGTTGCTTGAATGGGTAGCTGCTTAAAGTGGCAGTTGCTTAAGTGGCTCGAATGGACTCTTGTTAATATCAAATGATATTCATAAAATAATAAAAGTGAGTTAGGGACTCACCCCTTAGGTTTAGTGATAGAGTATAAGCTTTACACTTCAGTAACTATTTCATGAATTATTTTCTATTTTTTTATTTTTTTATTTTTGGTTTTTCAATTTTTCTTTTTCAATTTTTCTTCTGAAATTTTGTTTTTTTTTTGTTTTTCTTGTTTGTTTTTTTTAAACCTTATTAGGAAAAAAAATCAAAGGGAAATCCTAGGAGTCCCCCTTTCAAGGGGGGACATCCAAAATTCCTCATTTTCAAGGAGGATGCCACATGCACCTTTTTTTTGGGAAATCACGTCCCCCATCCTGGGGAGTCATATCCGCCTGAGACTCCCTAAAATGGGGACGTGGGGAGACAAATCCCCAAGATAACCCTCGTCCTTGTTGCATGGGAAACGTAGGGTGCACGCACCCAACCCTGGGGGACGCATCCCCACATAAAACTATTAATATTCCCTACCATAAAGGCTTAACTTTTGTCTATAATCCTTTCTGTGCACAATTTTCTACATTGTAGTTTTGAGAGTGCCCACATCATTTGTAAAGTGAAGGGAGAATTAGGTCTATTAGTTCATACATCCCATGAAATCCATTCCCGTTGCATTCAAAGTGAATAATTATATGACCATGTATGTACCGTGGCATAAGACAACAATGGAATGATATGCGTGCCACAGACGCATCGCCAATTACCATTCATGGATGGACACCCAACATATAGCGATGAGAAGAATTTGGTTGGACAATTGGATTTAGAACTATAAATGGAAGGCTCCACATGGAAGAGGTGCTTGTCCAAATGATGGTTGTTTGAAGCTTTGTTTTACTAGGATGATTGTAACACAGCCAACCCCTTAAGTACCCTTTTAAGGGATGGGGCATCAAAATTTCACTTTTCTCAATCATATTGAATCCTCTTCTCGAGATCTTCATCGCCTTATGCTCATCCAGATATTTCCAACGACTATTACCATGCTCAAATCTAAGCTCTGGATTGGAATTTATGCCACTTTGAACTCTTTAGGCATCATTGGTCAAAGGCCATATGGCACCCACGTGGGTTCACCTCATTCGTAGCATCCCACCTAGAACGGACTCGACCAAGGTTGTCATCCTTTAGCGATGACATGACCACTGGAGGGGCGATTACAGGGAATGTTCCCCATGTCTTCACGATTACCAAACTTTCGTTCCTTCATCCCTCTCATCCATGTCTGAAACATTCCCAGAGTCCCAAATTCTTGGACCTACAACTCCTACATCTATGGTGGATATCAATCCACCGTTAAATCCAATCGTTGAGATTCTCCCTCATTCAATTCATAGGTTTAAGGGATTTCTCCATTCGGTGCTTCGGCACTCCAGCACTAAATGCTCTTTTCTCTATTTACAAATCCTCCAGAGTTCTGAACCCCAGAGTCCTACCACGTGGTTCCAACCCTTTGGCCCTCTTTGAAGCTTGTTTCTTAGCACTCCAGACACCCGAAGTTACAAAGTCTCAAACTCTCAGAGCGGGTCCCTCTTTCGTACGTGGCGTTCTTCATGGGTGTTCCTACTACCATCTGCCACCTGGAAGATACGTGATAATGATGCCATGTTGACATGTGGTACCCATCTCTCCAACTCTATACCATATATGATAAATCATTAGGACACGTGGATTAGCCCCATGCTGACATGCGGTGGCTCTGTCACACATTCAGAATCCATCATGTACTTTGTCCACATCGTCTATTAACATCACTCCAACCTTCGGTGTTTTGGGGAAACTCCATGCCTTTCATCCAGATTCACCCGAAGTGGGGTTTAGTCGGAGAGTCTAACAATGATCAGACGACCCATAAGCTTCCTTGGTTGGATCCAATGGAATACATTTAGCAGAAGATGAGGGTGAAACATGGCCCAATCAATTGGTGTCACTTGTCAAGGTCTATTTGACACATAAGGTCTTTGAAAGTCATGAATCAGGAAGACACATGGCACACCTACTATGGGTCTACGTCACCCTAGGTGACATCAACATGCCACGTCACTCTGGCCTTCGACGCTCTGACGATATTCTCATTCACCAACATGTTGAACCTCCCGAAGTAGTATTTCTCTGGATTACTTTAATCTATGCTTTCACTAGGCTCGATTTAACACTCAAGAAGGGTCCCAAAGGATCCTTAGATCCACGATCCACGTTACTTCACGAGTTTAGCATTCGAGGGTTTTTCCCATTTAACACTCTTTTTCTCCCATAGTGGTCAACATTGGATTGCCCGTGACTTAGATCCAATGATCAGGGGAGATCCCGAAGCATCCTTGGATCGACGGTCCTCATCACTTCGCGACTTCGATGTTCAAGGATTCTACCTGTTCAAAACTCTTGTTCTCCCAGAGTGGTCAATGTCGGATTGACCATGACTTACATCCAATGGTCAGGGAAGATTTTGAATCATTCTTGGATCGACGGTCCTCATCGCTTCATGAATGAGAAGTTGATCAGGGTTTAACGATGGGACAAATCCCATGGTCATAGTTAAGGAAACCGACAGATGTCATTCAACCTCTCTGATAACCGTACTAGTAGGTTTCATTCTATTGGTTTTTTATATGGTAAGGTTATAACATCTTGGAGCTCCAAACTCCCAAAGTCCCAAAGCAAAGATAGCTTAGATCCTTTTGAACCCAGCTAAGGCTCCAAAGTCCTGGTCATATCAATTCCCTAAAAAGTTTTGGGGCTACACGCTCAACTCTTAGTCGTGATTTGGTTAAGGCCATAGGCATGAGCCCATGGTCTCTTGGATGACTGGTTTGAAGGAAGCACCTTCCATTCACCAAACTTACATTTTAAAACAGGGGAAGGTATTTTCGAGGGGTCAACGGGACTGAATCATTCCAGCGAAGTCTGCCTCGACTCTTACATTACAAAATCAATCCTTGGGAAAATTCCCCTTAAGGATTTTCCAACTAGCAAAGAAACCATAATATTATTCCTAATTTAATTTGAACACCCATGTCTGTTAGTTCTCTTGCTGCTAAGCAGAGGAAAATAGAAACCATTCAAATGCAAGGGTTTCTCAGAAGAACGATAAGAATTAATAATATTAATCGGGCAATGCAAATTCTAGTCATAGACACAGACATCCAACCACTCATTTCAATTCTAGTACATAGGGTATATGAAATACTTATCTATTACAGTCGATCACCGACTAACTGACTGTGGGTGTTTGCCTTTCCACCCAATTGTAGGCTACGAGGCATTCATTCTTAGCACTCTGGCCACCCTAGCCCAAGCCATGATATCACTAGAGACTGCGAGGTTTTTCATATGCTCCCTCAGCATCAAGCTCATGACCTTCTGCTCAGGTCATGTTTTCTGCAACCTGTTAGCACCATAATTTTTTCAGTTAGAGTTAGTCCTAGATGATTCATGGTTCATGTTTCAAAGAATGTGAGGTCAGGTATTGAACAACGAATGGGTCGAAGTCAACAAGTGGTGGGTTGCAGTTGAGAAAGGGCATCATAATTAGCCATGTGCGGATTGCAAAGGTCTTTTTCCCAAAAGGTCGAGTCCTGTCAGAAAGAGGGAATTTACGTGCCAAAGGTTGAGGAAATTTGTTAGAGTAAAGGTCACATTGATAGATATAAATACCATCATCACCTAATTATGAAGTCAGAAAGGTTAAGAAATCACGACACTCATATCATGTATACTTTGTAGCTCTTATCATTTATACTTTGCACACTTAAAAGTGTACCCGTCGCACGAGTGTGCTGCACAAATCTTCAGCCTGCTTCAAAACTTCTTGTCACCATGGATTTAGTGTCCTTTCCCATGATTCCATACCTCACCCGTTCAATTATAAATACCATTCACCATGCATGTTTCTCCTTTACCATCCGATTTTGTGTGTTGTCTGTGATTTTTCCTGCAAATCCTGGGTCCTTTTGTTGTGGGAAGGTTAATTGCCATCAGTTATGTTGTGAGTCTGTTCAGTCGGATTTTCGCGTCTCCTTCATTTTCAATCATGGTTTGAATCATGTTGGAGTTTTCCGCGAGCTAGTATATCGGGCGATAGTTCCTCTCATAGTCATCCTTTCTTCCTCGGAGTCCTTTCCTATCGTGCCGAATTGCTTTCTACATCCAAATTCCATGGCTTTCCATCAGTATCACAACATCTTTCCACTGCGCCAGAATTTTCTGTCGCTCTTCCCTACTGCAACGAGATGACCGTGGTCGTTTATCATAGCGTCGAACCCCTTCTGCATCAAAAATGTTTATAGCGCCTGGCGGCCATGCAGTGTATTCCTAGAGTCTTTTTTGCTCATCGCGCAAATTTTATGTCACTTCCATTCCAACAGGTCTTGGCGAAGTATATCTTTCTCCATTTGTCTCTCAAAGAGGGTGTTATCATTCATTATCGTGAGCACAAAACAAATACACATTTGCATCATGAAAACGTCCCAAGACATAAAGAAGAAGGCATGAAGTAGCAGAGCCATAAGGTCTGAAACTCAGGACTTGGAATTAATCAATGAAGATCTGAATGTCATAGCATATTTTGAACAGGTTAGATATATGCACTACTGTGAGAAGATCCAAGGATACAACGCGGAACTGGTTGAGTAGTTTGCTCTCATATTTAATGGGTTTCGCGCGACCATTGCGGGAATCACATTCCAAGTGACGGAGGAAAATATGTCCACTTCGACGAAGATCCCTTTACGCGGTGAGAGGTGGTCTAAGGGCATGCCTTTGCATGTATTATGATACAAAGGCTTTATAAAGACAAACTACCTAAACAGGAAAGTCGGAGCGGGTGTTCCCAGTCGTTATCTCTAGGAGCCTTTCCAAAAGATCCTAAAGGTGATTAGAAGTTATTTCACCTATGAAATAAGGTCTGACAAGATATGCCCACATCACATTAGGATGTTGATGCATTTCACAGGGAAAAGGCCTTTGAACTTACCTTTATTCTTGCATCTAAGCCTAGAAAGGATGGCAGACAACGTCCAGCCCAAAGTTGACAAGCCGAAGAAGAAATTATTCCATATATCATTGATTAAGTTGTTTATAGTCGAGGAATTGAGATGTCTGGAAAAATACTGGGATTCATTTCTAATTTCATCTGACATCCCCAAGCATCCCAAAGGAGACCTCCCTCTACTCACAAGAGAAACAACATCTCGTAGCACGGGGGAAAGAATGGGAGAGGTTGTAGGAAAATGAAGGACAATATAAGGGTCGTCATCCCAACAACTAGTACCCTAGAAGAGAGGTAGGCTGAGTTTGATTAAGAATCCCAAGGAGACCCAAGCTCCCAACAAACCACGCACCCAATCTATTGTTGAGAAGTTACTCGTGCACGTTGTTTGGCTAGTGTCGGCGACGAAAGTCACTCCTGGATTGCTAGCAGGAGTAGAGCCGGACGCCCATCAGTTTTATGTCACGGTTGTTTATAGATGGGTGATCGAATGGAAGGAAACTCAAAATAATACCGTTCCAACTGTGAAACCAGGCCAGGTATGCATGAGCGAGTGAGGTCTTGCATGAATTTCAGACAGTGAGTTGTAGTAAAGGGTGAACAGGCGGAAGACTTCTACTAGAAGAGTGCGAAGGTCTGTTATAAACAGCAGGTTCCTAACAGACTGTAGAAGAAGGCATCCAAACGCAAGGTCTTCTTGCATTTAAATACAGAAAACCAGTGAAAACAATAATGCAATGATAAATAATTTATCATAACAGAACTGCAATAATTCGCACGAGTCAGTCATTCACGAACTCTCTTAGCATAAGATGAAAACTATATGGAGTAAGAAGAACTGTCTGTCATAAAACAAGAAATCTCATATACAGATGCATAAGCTGAAAGCTAGGATAGCTTCTAAAACATTACAGTAGGGAGCTCTGCTCTACCATCGATACTTACAAAATACAAAGACTGAGTTTATATACTCCGAAAAATTATCCCCACAGAAGCGTGCCTCGGTCACCCAAAACTGGGTATCCCTTCAATCAAACTCATACTGATATCTTTCTTTAAATGCCACCTTAAATACTCATGGCTCCTGTAAGGAGGGTAGCTGAGCTAATAAGTGTTCGGATAGCGTGTGCAGACTTCTCTGTCGAGCTGAATACTTCGGCATGGATCCTTTGAGAAAATCGATACACAGGACTTCCTCGGGCAGACGGTTTGCCAGACACTCCATTCCCCTTACTTAATGACTGAAAGGAGGCTTCAACCACCCGCTTGATTTTCATTAACTGCTTCCTCAGGGAGTGTCCGAGACGATATGCTCAGGAGCTTCGGCACTTCTTGTCTTGTGGATGGGAAGGATCCAGTCCTTACTCTTCAAAGTCGAGATGCACGAAGAGGTGATAGGGCCTAATCGAGCACCACATGTCCGTGCGGGATAGACGGTTGAGATCACTTTCGGCGATACTGTGGGCCCGAGTCCTGAATGCTTTCGGCGCTTCGTGTCTCGCGGTGGGAGGAGGTTGGTCCTCATTCTTCGAAGTCACGAGGGGCGAGGAGGCGATGGAGCCCAATCGCGCACCACGTGTCCCTCTTTGATGGACGACTGAAGACACTTCGGCGATACTGTGGGCCTGAGTCCTGAATTCTTTCAGTGATTCGCGTCTCGCGGTGGGAGGAGGTTGGTCCTCGTTCTTCAAAGTCACGAAGGGCGAGGAGGCGATGGAGCCCGATCGTGCGCCACGTACTCCTCTGGGATGGACGGCTGAGATCTTTTTGGTGATATATAAGCGCTATCCATTGCGCTAATCCTAGCCCAACTCTTCTAACTGCGATTACCCGCCAATCGTTGATCTTCTCTATACATGGATCCTGGTCGTTGACGACACAACTTCGCCCGCTCGCTTGATTGGAAGTTGAAAAATGATATTTTTCCATGCTGCGCTCGGGCGCTTCTCGTGTAACTTGCAGACCCGAACACTCTCGATCCCAAGACAAGAATTATCGCTAACATTAGGCTCCATGGGGGATAGAGTCGTCCCTACGATGCTCTAAGAACTCCTTCTACAGCTTCAGTGCCTTGCTATTGGGCTATGGAGTCCTTTATTAAGCCAGAAAACATGCAAAAAGGAAATAAAACAAGAAAACAGGAAAATATTTACAAACAGAGGAGCCGTCTAAGGCTCAAATAAAACACTTTTTCAGAAAATGCCCATTCACTGGACTATTGAAAACCTCTTCATTCTCTAGATCCTGCAACCCGTATGTGTTGTTGGAGAAAATATCGGAGATT
Source organism: Picea sitchensis (assembly GCA_010110895.2). Classification (NCBI taxonomy): domain Eukaryota; kingdom Viridiplantae; phylum Streptophyta; class Pinopsida; order Pinales; family Pinaceae; genus Picea; species Picea sitchensis. The sequence continues at coordinate 7,393 of SNQJ01S0045094.1, forward strand.
TTGAAGGGGTCGATCCAGAGGGCGTCGAACTTGATGTGCTTGCCTTTATCCTGTCTGGGTGTGTCCCATTTAAATACCAAATCCCCGATCTCGAACTCCTTTTTCCTGACCTTTCTATCAAAAGCATGTTTGATCTTCTGCTGATGACTGTAAGCTGCATCCCTCACTTGTTCTCTGATTTGTTGCGCTTCCACTATCTAATGAATTCTTCTGATCATATGATATGGCTCTCCCTCGTATTCCTGAAAGAACTTCGCCACTGGTAAGGCGAGCTGAGTAGGGAAAACCGCCTCTGCTCCATAGACTAGTTGAAATGGCGAAGTGCCCAAAGACTTCTTCGTTGTGACACAATCAACCCACAAAGCAAATTTCAACTTTGAATCCCAGACTCTTTTGTTATCCTCTAACAATCATTTGATGATCTTTATCAGGCTTTTATTAGAGGATTCCGCTAAACCATTGCCCTGGGGATAGTAGGGGGTGGAGTGAATTAGTGAGATCTAAAACTGCTCACAGAACTTACTAAGAGGTTCAGATTTGAAAGAAGCAGCATTATCGGTGACGATCCTGCTGGGACAGCCAAATCGGGCTATGATATCCTTCAGGAAGCTGATAATTACTTTGTGTGATGTGCTTCTAGTGGGGGCAACTTCTATCCACTTGGTGAAATAATATGCCGCAGTCAAGATCCATCTGTGCTGACCACTTGAGGGAGGATGAATTTCTTCGATGAAGTCCAACCCCCACTACTGAAAAGGTGTCGAAGCTACTATGGGTTTTAATGGCAACGATTTGAGTTGTTGTTTTCCTGAGAACTTTTGGCATTTGATGCAAGCTCTGATCTCCCTACAAACAACGGGGAACAAAGTGGGCCAGTAATACCCAGCTCGGAGTATCTTTTGAGCTGTGGTCTTCCAGAAATGATGACCTCCACAAAGGTCGCTATGGAAATCAAACGTAACCTTCTGGGCCTCCTGCGGGTCCAGGCATCTCAGAAATACCCCTAGAGGGTCTTTCCAGTACAAGGTTTGGTCAATGAGGCAATACCTGACCACCTTGAGCTTTAGAGCCCTTGCTTTTCTTTTTCCCATTCCATCGGGGGGATTCAATTCTTGCAGAAAATACAGAATGTTAGGATACCAAGCACATTCTGCCAGTGATAAGCCATCTTGAGAGCATTGGCTGGGTGATTCAGCTTGTTAAGATCCTGAGCCAGTATTGATGAAACTAACTCCCAAGGCTTCGCAGTTGGATTTAGCCAGTATCTTGGCTAAACCTTGCCCCTTAACCAACTTGGTGGGTTTTATCTCTAAGTCAAATTCCATAATTTTTGCGATCCATCGGCCTCTTTTCCCATCTACGTCGGGTTGTACAAGGATGTCCTTCATGGAAGCTGAAGGAACATATGTTGTTACTTTTGAATGCAAGACATAGACTCTGAAAGCTTTAAGAGCTTTCACTAAGGCATAGGCCTGCTTCTCCATGATTTTGTACCTTCTCTTTGCATCTCTTAACACCCTGTTGAAGAAGGCGATGGGCTGCTCATGCCCTTCCTCATTTTTCTGCAATAAGACCCCCGCCACTGTATCAAAAGAAGCAAAGGAGAAAATTAGGAACTCTTTGGAATAGTCAGGATTGATAAGAACAGGTGCCTCAGTCAATGCCCTTTTTATTTGGTCAAAAGAGGCCCTGGGCTCAGCGGTCCATTTCACTTCATTTCCCTTCCTGAGCATGGTCGTGATGTGTTTCACTAGCTCGACAAAATTCGAGACAAATCTCCTTAGAAAATTAATTTTCCCCAAAAAGGCTTGAACCTCTTTTTTAGACCTGGGAAGTGACAAGGCCTGAATTGCCTCCACCCTGCTGGGATCAATTCTCACTCCCTCTGCCGATACTATATGTCCCAATAACTTCCCTTCCTACATAGCAAACAAGGACTTCTTGGGATTCAGGGACAGACCAAATCTCCGGCACTTCGAGAAAACTCTCCTTAAGTGGCAGCGGTGCTCCTTATCAGACCTGGAGAAGACCGTGATGTCATCTAGGTAGATCACTACAAACTGGTATTTTTCTCCGATGAAGGCTATATCCATGGCTCGCTGAAATGTTGCTCCTGCATTCATTAGCTCGAATGGCATTTTGGCATACATGAATGTGCCCCAAGGAGTGGTGAAGGTTGTCTTCTCCCTATCCTCTGGCATGACCGATATCTGATTATAGCCAGAAAACCCATCGATCATGGATATCCTGGATGCACTGGTTACCCTCTGCAATATATGTTCTATCTTAGGTAGGGGGTAATTGTCTTTCTTTGAGCTTCTGTTGAGATTCCTGAAATCAACACAGAGTCTGATTTCTCCTCTTTTCTTCCTTACTGGGACCAAGTTGGCCACCAACTCGGAATATCTCAAGGGGACAATAATTCGGGCATCTAACAATTTCTTCACTTCTTTCTCCATGACAGGTAGCAACATGGGATTTATCTGTCTCAGCTTCTGTCTAAATGGTTTAGCCTCTTCCTTTAGTGGGATATTGTGCTCAATGACAGATGTGTCATAGGTCTTGAGGTCTTCGTATGTCCATGCAAACACCTCAACAAACTCTTTTAGTAACTCAGTATATTCGGCCTTCTGTTCTCTGATCAAACTGCTTGATAATTTGATGAACCTGGGCTCCTCCGGTGTGCCAATGTTGCATTTGGTTGTCTCAGCATCTTCATTTGAGTCCCTGCCCTTTACTAGCACATCATTCACATTGAACAATCTTTCTAAAGGGACGAGTCCTCTCGGAATGTGATTGTTGGGCAGCTGAATGATCTGATGATTAGCGATTTTATTTAAAAACTCCTCAGGACGAGGGTCACCTTCCAGGTCGGGATCCTGGTCAATGTGCAACGCAGAAAATTCATCCACCGATTGGAGAAACCTTTCGAGTTCTGAATCATACTCGAACACCTTCCAATGCTTGACATTGTCTGGCACCGAGGGCCTATATCTTATATCAACATCATTTTTTACCATAGGTGGTAGAGGAAGCTTGAGCACACTAGCTGAGACAGCTAAAGAATCAGCCAAAGTATTTTCTCCCCTCAGAATGAAAGAAATGTTAAAAGCCAAGAAGAAATTATCAATAAGGTCCCATACTCCATTTCGATAATTTTTGAGCCGGGGATTATGGACATGATAGGCATTCCTTACCTGCTGAATAATCAACTCAGCATCTCTGAATATTGCTATTTCTTTAATTCCCATTTCCTTTGCGGCCCTCATACCTAGAACACGAGCTTCATACTCTGCCACATTGTTGGTGGCTTCGAATTCCATCTTGTATGACAGGGACACGACTTCTTGACCAGGTGATATGAAAACCACTCTAGCACCAGCGCCTTCGCTAGAAAAGGCTCCGTCAAAAAACATCTTCCATACAGGGGAGCTTTGAGGGGAAATCAGATGATCAGGGCTTGGGTGTTTTCTGATTAGTAAAGAGATTTTAGGGGCATCGGTAAGCTGCAACAAACTAGACCCCAAGTTGGTGTCAAGTGCAAAGATGGGGTGATTTGTAGGGTTTGCTTCGTCACTGACAATATCGGCCAGTTGGGCTTCTCTGTATAATCTCCTTTGTTCCCCTCCGAAGACCGAAATGGTGGCATATGTGAGATCCATCTGTAGTGTCCCTCCAAGTTTTTTAATCCACGATCTAGACAATAGCATACCAAATTTGGGGGGAACGTCAGCTACCACAATATCCATGACCACGCTTTTTATGGGCAGCTGAAACAGGGAAACCACCAGGTCCTTGATGACTCCTAGACAATGCACTCTCCTTGAATCGAAAGAATATAAATCATGATAAGTTCTTGTCACCTCCAGTCCCAATTCTTCCATGACTATTTTTGGCATAAGGTTATGGGAAGCCCATGAATCCATGAGGCAGTTATGCTGCACTTTATCATGTATGTTCAGGGATGTGTAGAAAGGAGGGGATGAGTCATCTCTGTCTTCTATCATGGGGCCTAGGATGATGGCTGGCTTCTCATCTTGAAGGTTTACTGAGTCAGAAGGGGGTTGGGGGGACTCGGATTGTAGCAACTTGGAGAGGGATCTTTTAAAATCTTCATTTTTAACTAGCTCTGAGAGGGGGACGGGGATCCTGATCTTTTGAATTTCATGTTCAAAATTAAAGGATGGAATGAGCTTAGGAGATTCCCTTACCTCGGAGACGGGTTCTTTGACTACTGGCACAACGCTTTGAGTTCTTTTATCTTTAGTAGCGGCTGCTACAGCTTTAGTATGTCTTTCTGCTATGAGGGGCTGGTCTGGGCTATCAAAGTCTCCTTCTTTCCTTCTCGACCTAAGATTATATCTGTTAGAAGTGTGACCGGCCCTTTGTTCTTTCCCCAATTCATGAATTTCAGCACTCATCAGGGATTCTTCGTATGCGGACTGCGTCAAATGGGGGAAAGGGGGAGTTTCTTCAATACAGTGAACTTCAGGGCCAAACTCGTCCATCTCCTCTCTTTCCTCATGATCAACTAGGTTGTTTTGGAGGGGGGTTTGAATCCTTTGATCCTCTCTATCTTTTCCCCTTTATTCCCTCGGGAAAACCTAAGGCATATTGTTAGCAGGTCGTCTGAAACCTCTATTATCAGTGTTCTGGGGATTTATGTACATGGGATTCCCCTCTAATTCCCACCTCTCCATCTTGGAAGCAATCGATTTTATTGCTCTGGTTGTTTCATCTTTCTGATGGGGCAGGGGAGAGGAACTGGATGAGGAAGTTTCATGCCTGTTCTTGGGCGTATTTCTATCACCTGCGTTCCTGATTCGGTTGACAGCCAATATGTTAGATTCTACTTCCACGGCCACATCCTGCATGTGGGCCAGCGTAGCAGCTCTTCTCTCCCTTAGCAGTAGGCAGAAATCGGGATCAAAAGCATTGGAGTAAGTGATCATTGCAGAGGCTTCAGAGGGATTTATCTCAGCAGGGATTCTATTGTACATTTTATTAAATCTCTTGGAGAAGTCGAAGACAAACTCTCCCTCCATTCTCTTCAAAGACCCGAACTCTGTCATGTAATACATGAAATCTTTTTTATCTCCCCACTGTCTCAGAACGGTACTATCTAAAGCTATGATTCCATCAATAGATCCAGGAGGCAGGGCCTTGAACCATTTTCTAGCCTCTCCTTGGAGACTATGGACAAAAATTCTCATCCATACGTTTGCGTGCATGATAACATTATCATCTACGAAAGTATAAAAGGCTGCTAGGTGTTCTTCAGCAGTTATGTCCCCCTCGCCTGTAAACTTGGGCAGCTGCTTTAGGTATCCTTCTGGTGGGAGGGCATTGAGAAGCTGTGGTAATACAAGAGGATCATACCTAGTGGATATGATGGCCTCCATTGCGGTCATAGGGGGATTTTCTCCGGCCATATGGATATTATGTAAAGGGGAACTCGGAGGAGAAGGAGTTCGTGAAGGGGTTGCGGGAAATGAGTCTCGAAGTGGAGTGGGAAACAAGAGCAGGTTTAAGGAGAAAGCTAACGAGTTCAAGTCAGGAGGTGCTCCTCCTTGTGCAGGAGTGGGGAAATCTTCTGTGGTCGTGGGTCTACGCCAAGGTATAGCTTCAGAGGAGAGGGGAGTGACAAGGATTTCTCCCTCCAATCCCAGACCAGGAGGGGAAAACTCAGCAGGAACACTCCCAAAATTCAGGAAACAGGAAACTTGTGAAGGAGGTCTATCAAGAAACTGAGGGGGATAAAATGGAGTTCTTACAAAAGGAGATGACAGATTACCTATTTCGGCAGTGGAAGCTTCTTCTTCAGGGTCCTTTCCTTTTCTGAGAACCACCTCTAGATCGGTTTCAGGTGTAGCTAGGGGCAGCTGTGGATGAGACCGCGTGTGTCTGTCTCTTAAAGACACAATTGATAGAGCAGGTTCTCCCCAGCGGAGTCGTCACAATGGAGTCTCCAGGTGCACATCAACAGTCTTGATAATTCTGATATCTGATGCACCTTCATAATCAGTTAATCATTGTCGTTCAATCCTGGGGAAAATATTCAACTTCGTCCCCGACAACGACGCCATAAATGTTGGCGACGGAAGTCACTTCTGGATTGCTAGCAGGAGCAGAGCCCGACACCCATCAGTTTTATGTCACAGTTGTTTATAGATGGGTGATCGAATGGAAGGAAACTCAAAACAATAGTGTTCCAACTGTGAAACCAGGCCAGGTATGCATGAGCAAGTGAGGTCTTGTGTAAATTTCAGACAGTGAGTTGTAGTAAAGGGTGAACATGTGGAAGACTTGTACTAGAAGAGTGCGAAGGTCTGTTATAAATATCAGGTTCCTAACAGACTGTAGAAGAAGGCATCCAAACGCAAGGTCTTCTTGCATTTAAATACATAAAACCAGAGAAAACAATAATGCAACGATAAATCATTTATCATAACAGAACTGCAATAATTCGCACGAGTCGGTCGTTCATGAAATCTCTTAGCATAAGATGAAAACTAGACGGAGTAAGAAGAACTGTCTATCATAAAACAAGAAATCTCATATACAGATGCATAAGCTGAAAGCTAGGATAGCTGCTAAAACATTACAGTAGGGAGCTCTTCTCTACCATCGATACTTACAAAATACAAAGACTGAGTTTATATACTGCGAAAAATTCTCCCCGGAGAAGTGTGCCTCAGTCACCCAAAACTGGGTATCCCTTCAATCAAACTCGTGCTGATATCTTTCTTTAAATGCCACCTTAACTACGCATGGCTCCTGTAAGGAGGGTAGCTGAGCTAATAAGTGTTCGGATAGCGTGTGCAGACTTCTCTGTAGAGCTGAAGACTTCGGCATGGCTCCTTTGAGAAAATTGATACACAGGACTTCCTCGGGCAGAAGGTTTTCCAGACCCTCCATTCCCCTTACTTAATGACTGAAAGGAGGCTTCAACCACTTGCTTGATTTTCATTAACTTCTTCCTCATGGAGTGTCCGAGACGATATGCTCAGGAGCTTCGGCACTTCTCGTCTCGTGGATGGGAAGGAGCCAGTCCTTACTCTTCAAAGTCGAGATGCGCAAAGAGGCGATAGGGCCTAATCGCACACCATGTGTCCGTGCGGGATAGATGGTTGAGATCACTTTCGGCGATACTGTGGGCTTGAGTCCTGAATTCTTTCGGCACTTCGCGTCTCGCGGTGGGAGGAGGTTGGTCCTCATTCTTCAAAGTCACGAGGGGCGAGGAGGCGATGGAGCCCAATCGTACACCACGTGTCCCTCTTTGATGGACGGCTGAAGACACTTTGGTGATACTGTGGGCCTGAGTCCTGAATGCTTTCGGCGCTTCGCATATCGCGGTGGGAGGAGGCTGGTCCTCGTTCTTCAAAGTCACGAAGCGTGAGGAGGCGATGGAGCCTGATCGTGCACCATGTACTCCTCCAGGATGGATGGCTGAGATCTTTTTTGGTGATATATAAGCGCTATCCATTGCGTTAATCCTGGCGCAACTCTGCTAACTGCGATTACCCGCCGATCGTTGATCTTCTCTATACATGGATCCTGGTCGTTGACGACATAACTTCGCCCGCTCGCTTGATTGGAAGTCGAAAAATGAGATTTTTCCATGCTGCGCTCGGGTGCTTCTCGTGTAACTTGCAGACCCGAATGCTCTCGAGCCCAAGACAAGAATTATCGCTAACAGCTAGAATCTGTTGAAGGTTCAAGCCGGGGAATTAGTGAAAGACAGAGAAGGTTGGGCAGTGAAAACATGGAGGTTCAGGAGTCATCGTAGTAGCTAAGGCAAGAACAGCTCGCTATTGTTGAATTATACCAGGAGAACAGAGAATTGAGAAAATAGTTAGCAGAAAAGACTGTCGGAACGACAGTGTCACAAAGCCGAGAATGGAATGCAAATTGGATCAAAAGATAGCTCAGAGAAGCACAAGACGTAGTCATTCAGCTGCATCAGGAACAAAGGATGTTAGAGAAAAGAATCATGGAGCACTTCAAAGAATGTGGAACGGCCATGGAAAATGTTCGCGTAGATCTTGCCATCACTTAAACAAAGATAAAATGGAATACAGTCTTGTGGAGACAAGTGAAGAATTTGAAGAGACGAAAATGATCTCTTAGGAAAACACTCAGAGTATTAAGACTGCAGGTAAGGCCAGAGGAATGATTTACCTGGCCTCATTTTTGTCTTTTTTTACATGGCACAGAATGTTTCTCCCTCATTTCATGTTTCCTATTGAGGAACAAGAAGTCTGGCGGGCACCCGTGCAGTGGATATTCGTCGCGCAGATGTTGTAAATCCACCTGTCGAAAAGGAAAAGTGTAGGTGAAATGCATGACAGTTTTTAAGGATATGTGTGGCCCCTTGAGCATTGTTTCCACCTGGAAAGCACGAGCGACAACCAACAAACACCCACCATACCAACTCGCCACTTGCATACCACAACCAGTGATCGCGTGGCAGGAAACAGAGCCCGTTATGCTAGGTGGAAAAGTTTTGATAGTGCGCTCGATCATTCGGGTAACCACTCAAAGGAGAAACGTCGATGCATCACCTCCTAATGATTGAATCTTACCGATGATCAAGCGATCATGACGAAGACGTCGGTAATGAAATGATTGGGTGCAGTTGGGTTTCCATTTTTAGTAATCTCTATTTGAAGGTTCATATGGAGGGGAATAACTAGAACCGAAATTCTAGGAGTGGTAGTTTGTGACATGGCAACCCAAGGGGCACAACTTTTCTATATATTCTATCTTTTCAATGTAAGAAGGGTGGGTTGGAAAAGTAGTGTAGATTGTAGACTGTTGAATGTAATCTTTGAAACCGATTGAAATATAATGAAGAAGTCCTAAAGATTTGACTAAAAGATTCTAATGGTGGTGGTTTGATGTAATGTGATCCCATCTATGTATGTACTTATTGTTTCCTGTATATTCATGCCTTTCCTATGTTTAAATTGGAATGTTTAATAAGTCTATAATTCATCACATGGTGCTTTAGACTTCACCATTTAAACTCTGTTTTTTCTTCTAAGTTATTTAGAATTCATCTTCAGTGGTGCTCTGAGTTGCTTTATGTTCTCTTTACTTCTCCACACACAACAACCTTTGAACTGAAATACCATTTCCTTCTTATCCTTTATCCTCTCAAATTTTTTCCTACAAAGTCACTAATTTCTCTCATTTTCAGGGGGTTGACTCCATGGCCCAAGGTTCTGTATTTCCTTTCCAATGAAGCCAGAAGCATTTCACAAACACAATAAATCTATCCGACAATTCAAAGTCATTATGTAATGATCCCAAGCCAAATTCTTTCTTGGAATCACTAACTATTACTGATTTATTGAGTTATTAAGTGCATACAAGATTCATCAACACATGGAGATCACAATATATTCAAGATGTAGAAGCACAAAC
>SNQJ01S0045094.1:16831-29067 GCA_010110895.2 Picea sitchensis
AACACCCACAGTCAGTTAGTCGGTGATCGACTGTAATAGATAAGTATTTCATATACCCTATGTACTAGAATTGAAATGAGTGGTTGGATGTCTGTGTCTATGACTAGAATTTGCATTGCCCGATTAATATTATTAATTCTTATCGTTCTTCTGAGAAACCCTTGCATTTGAATGGTTTCTATTTTCCTCTGCTTAGCAGCAAGAGAACTAACAGACATGGGTGTTCAAATTAAATTAGGAATAATATTATGGTTTCTTTGCTAGTTGGAAAATCCTTAAGGGGAATTTTCCCAAGGATTGATTTTGTAATGTAAGAGTCGAGGCAGACTTCGCTGGAATGATTCAGTCCCGTTGACCCCTCGAAAATACCTTCCCCTGTTTTAAAATGTAAGTTTGGTGAATGGAAGGTGCTTCCTTCAAACCAGTCATCCAAGAGACCATGGGCTCATGCCTATGGCCTTAACCAAATCACGACTAAGAGTTGAGCGTGTAGCCCCAAAACTTTTTAGGGAATTGATATGACCAGGACTTTGGAGCCTTAGCTGGGTTCAAAAGGATCTAAGCTATCTTTGCTTTGGGACTTTGGGAGTTTGGAGCTCCAAGATGTTATAACCTTACCATATAAAAAACCAATAGAATGAAACCTACTAGTACGGTTATCAGAGAGGTTGAATGACATCTGTCGGTTTCCTTAACTATGACCATGGGATTTGTCCCATCGTTAAACCCTGATCAACTTCTCATTCATGAAGCGATGAGGACCGTCGATCCAAGAATGATTCAAAATCTTCCCTGACCATTGGATGTAAGTCATGGTCAATCCGACATTGACCACTCTGGGAGAACAAGAGTTTTGAACAGGTAGAATCCTTGAACATCGAAGTCGCGAAGTGATGAGGACCGTCGATCCAAGGATGCTTCGGGATCTCCCCTGATCATTGGATCTAAGTCACGGGCAATCCAATGTTGACCACTATGGGAGAAAAAGAGTGTTAAATGGGAAAAACCCTCGAATGCTAAACTCGTGAAGTAACGTGGATCGTGGATCTAAGGATCCTTTGGGACCCTTCTTGAGTGTTAAATCGAGCCTAGTGAAAGCATAGATTAAAGTAATCCAGAGAAATACTACTTCGGGAGGTTCAACATGTTGGTGAATGAGAATATCGTCAGAGCGTCGAAGGCCAGAGTGACGTGGCATGTTGATGTCACCTAGGGTGACGTAGACCCATAGTAGGTGTGCCATGTGTCTTCCTGATTCATGACTTTCAAAGACCTTATGTGTCAAATAGACCTTGACAAGTGACACCAATTGATTGGGCCATGTTTCACCCTCATCTTCTGCTAAATGTATTCCATTGGATCCAACCAAGGAAGCTTATGGGTCGTCTGATCATTGTTAGACTCTCCGACTAAACCCCACTTCGGGTGAATCTGGATGAAAGGCATGGAGTTTCCCCAAAACACCGAAGGTTGGAGTGATGTTAATAGACGATGTGGACAAAGTACATGATGGATTCTGAATGTGTGACAGAGCCACCGCATGTCAGCATGGGGCTAATCCACGTGTCCTAATGATTTATCATATATGGTATAGAGTTGGAGAGATGGGTACCACATGTCAACATGGCATCATTATCACGTATCTTCCAGGTGGCAGATGGTAGTAGGAACACCCATGAAGAACGCCACGTACGAAAGAGGGACCCGCTCTGAGAGTTTGAGACTTTGTAACTTCGGGTGTCTGGAGTGCTAAGAAACAAGCTTCAAAGAGGGCCAAAGGGTTGGAACCACGTGGTAGGACTCTGGGGTTCAGAACTCTGGAGGATTTGTAAATAGAGAAAAGAGCATTTAGTGCTGGAGTGCCGAAGCACCGAATGGAGAAATCCCTTAAACCTATGAATTGAATGAGGGAGAATCTCAACGATTGGATTTAACGGTGGATTGATATCCACCATAGATGTAGGAGTTGTAGGTCCAAGAATTTGGGACTCTGGGAATGTTTCAGACATGGATGAGAGGGATGAAGGAACGAAAGTTTGGTAATCGTGAAGACATGGGGAACATTCCCTGTAATCGCCCCTCCAGTGGTCATGTCATCGCTAAAGGATGACAACCTTGGTCGAGTCCGTTCTAGGTGGGATGCTACGAATGAGGTGAACCCACGTGGGTGCCATATGGCCTTTGACCAATGATGCCTAAAGAGTTCAAAGTGGCATAAATTCCAATCCAGAGCTTAGATTTGAGCATGGTAATAGTCGTTGGAAATATCTGGATGAGCATAAGGCGATGAAGATCTCGAGAAGAGGATTCAATATGATTGAGAAAAGTGAAATTTTGATGCCCCATCCCTTAAAAGGGTACTTAAGGGGTTGGCTGTGTTACAATCATCCTAGTAAAACAAAGCTTCAAACAACCATCATTTGGACAAGCACCTCTTCCATGTGGAGCCTTCCATTTATAGTTCTAAATCCAATTGTCCAACCAAATTCTTCTCATCGCTATATGTTGGGTGTCCATCCATGAATGGTAATTGGCGATGCGTCTGTGGCACGCATATCATTCCATTGTTGTCTTATGCCACGGTACATACATGGTCATATAATTATTCACTTTGAATGCAACGGGAATGGATTTCATGGGATGTATGAACTAATAGACCTAATTCTCCCTTCACTTTACAAATGATGTGGGCACTCTCAAAACTACAATGTAGAAAATTGTGCACAGAAAGGATTATAGACAAAAGTTAAGCCTTTATGGTAGGGAATATTAATAGTTTTATGTGGGGATGCGTCCCCCAGGGTTGGGTGCGTGCACCCTACGTTTCCCATGCAACAAGGACGAGGGTTATCTTGGGGATTTGTCTCCCCACGTCCCCATTTTAGGGAGTCTCAGGCGGATATGACTCCCCAGGATGGGGGACGTGATTTCCCAAAAAAAAGGTGCATGTGGCATCCTCCTTGAAAATGAGGAATTTTGGATGTCCCCCCTTGAAAGGGGGACTCCTAGGATTTCCCTTTGATTTTTTTTCCTAATAAGGTTTAAAAAAAACAAACAAGAAAAACAAAAAAAAAACAAAATTTCAGAAGAAAAATTGAAAAAGAAAAATTGAAAAACCAAAAATAAAAAAATAAAAAAATAGAAAATAATTCATGAAATAGTTACTGAAGTGTAAAGCTTATACTCTATCACTAAACCTAAGGGGTGAGTCCCTAACTCACTTTTATTATTTTATGAATATCATTTGATATTAACAAGAGTCCATTCGAGCCACTTAAGCAACTGCCACTTTAAGCAGCTACCCATTCAAGCAACCCCCATTCGAGAAATCGCTGAAAGACATGACCATGAGGGATTTTGCAGGTGGGTGAGGGAAATTACAACCGGCGTGAGGGAAATTACAACCAACAGGTGAGGGAGACACCACTGTTAGGAAAATTATAGCCGACGGGGGAGAGAAATTACAGCTCACGAGTGAGGGAGACACTACTGTGAGGAAAATTGTAGCTGACAGATGACAGTTTACACTTCCAACCAGCGAGTGAGGGAGTTTGCAGCTGCTAGTGTGAGAGTAATCATCATGGGGTAGTCAAGCAAGGAAGCAACCAATAAGAAGCCACCGACGAGAGTAGTGAAGTAGAAATCACTTGGCATGTCCATTCAGCTAGTGATTGGAGCATTCTAACTTTCGCTTCAACAAATTTTTTCTAGAAATGGGTAGGCAGGGTTTTTTAATTTATTGCTTGTTGTTTTTCAATTTCTGAGTGGTCTTTTTAAAGTTTTTATCAGAACTTTTTTTTACTCTTCAAACTCAACATTTGGGCATTGGGTCATGTTGGCAGTGGGGGACAGATTGAAAGGGGGACTGGAAACCCCTCATCATCATTGAATCAAACCCAAGGAAATGATCTATTTCCACCAAATATATTGGAAAATTATGCAAAGGGGACATTAAATCCAAGAAAACCAATTTTTCTATATGCCACCAAAGTAGTTGGCTCCTCAACAACCATAAAACTAGGAGGAAAAAGGAGCGGGACAAACAAATGGACATGCAATATTTGTGGGAATCCTTGGATTGGGAGTTATAGTCAAGTTAAGATGCACCTTTTTGGGAATAGGTGGAAAATGAGTTATTGTAAGTGTTAAATTGAACATGTTAGAAATAACTGATCTTTTGAGGATACAAATGACAACAGATGCAAGAGTCACCTTCGCTATCCAAAATGTCATGAGAAATTTTTATCGGAATGTGGAAGCAACTACAAGATCCAAAATAAAATAAAAAGGAAAGAAATCATCCATGGGCCATATACCTCCACCATCTCCTGTTGATAGTGGTATATCTTCATTCGAACATAAGGGTTCTCATTCTTGTGCAATGGGACCAACTATTGAAGGGATGTACAATAAGCTAAATTGTGATGATATAGATGATGCCATCGGAAAATTTCCTTTTTCCATTAGAATTCCTTTCCATGTTATTCACTCTCCTTATTATCAGGAGATGATCAAGGAAATTGCAACAGCAGGACCCTCATATGTGCCCCCAGGGGAACATAAGTTGAGGACTGTGATGTAAACACGAAAGTGTCCAATATCATTGTGCACAAAGAGTTGATGACAAAGACATGGGCAAGGGAAGGTTGTTCTATCGTCATGGATGGGTGGAAGACATTTTCAAACATCCTCTCATCAACATCATAGTTACATGTAGAGAGGGGCCTTTATTTCTTAGAGATATTGATTGTTCTAGAAATCACAAAGATGCAAATTTCAAATTTGAGTTTCTTCGAGATGCTATAGAGGAGGGTGGGCCCATTGTTATAGCAATTTTTTCCACACTCCATGCATCTTGATTTGAGGGCCTTCTGTTTCCCTATGCATACTCAAATTCTCCCATATTGTTTTCTCACTCAGAGTTAAAAATTTAATTTTTTGTCCATATATGTAGGCCATAGTTAGACAACTCATGTATACACATGTTTCTACAGTACAACCCACGTACATCAGGTTTTGTGTTCAAAAATTAAAAATATGTCAGGTTTCCATGCCATGTCACGAGATCCATGATCCTGGACTAATTCAAATTTACGAGTGGAAGGAAATGAATAACAGACTCAAACAATAACACAGAGATACTGAGAACAATAACATATATCTAGTGAACAATAACTTCTATTGAATAAATAAAATAGGCTGAAACTGCAAAATTGCATAACTGAAAACAACTTGCGCGAATGGTGGTAGCTATATCTAAGAAGAGATGTGGCTGCTACATGCATCCGTCTAAGTAGAATGATTACAATGAGGCTCCAGAGGCCTCTTTAACATTACTCATGAATTCCAAAACCATAAGCATCCAAAAACCTAACCTTAGGAGATGAAACACCAAAAGTTATGTGGGCTCCGATGGGTAAGTTGGTACCTCAACTTTTCAGGTTCATAAATTTTGCATACAACCTCCTTTTTAGGTGTGTGATAGCCCATTGGAAAGGTCTTTTCGATAACTACACATTATTCCATCAAAATCTGACTCCGTCTACAGTTTGATTGTGGCAAGCCAAAAAAAAACATTGTTTAGGGCCCCATAATGGCCTTGGAAGTACAAAAAGTTGTACTGACATGAAAACTTCCAAAATGAGCCAGTTGGATTAGATGGGCGACCACCAATCTCCATGTTGGTCCTAAATTCTGCACCTGACTACTAAAGGGAAAATATAGGCCACCTCAAGTTTAGAATGGTTGTTTTTTTTTTAATTTTGTTGGTCAGTTAGAGGGTTGGTTTTACCAAGATAAGAGCATGGCTGGGATGAAAAAATGATACGAATGAGGGTCCTCCTTGGCTGGTGGCACACTAATGACAGAAAAGTGAAATAATAGAGGTAACAAATAGGGAAACAAAAAACCACTCAATGCATAATCTGTTGCAAGAAGTTTAATACTTAAAATATCATTTTCATACATTAAACATGTATCAAAAAAACAATTACTCCCACAGGTTGCAATACAAAAAAATCTCCACCAAAGCATTAGTTATTTTACAGGTTGCATATTAGTAAAGATAAGTTATAAAATAGCTGAAGGAAATGAAATGTACTTCGTACAAATAAAAAACAACATTCAAGATAAGATAAAAAAACACATGAATATTTGGAAAAAAACACTGCCATCAAAAGTATGTTCACCGGGCAGAGAGCTTTAGTCCATGCACAAACATGGGTCCAAACATTTTTTTCATTGATCTCTTTCCCCAAAAACTCAACCCTCAAAACATACAAAAACTGCATATTTATCAGAAATGCAGAGGCCCTCAACCAGTGTGGAACTAGGGCTTAACTCTACCACATCTGTCGTTAAACAACTTATTAACTTAACTAAAACACACTACTGGAGTATGTTAATGAATACTATGAACTTGACTTAAAAAAAAGGAGTGGTTATTATCACACATAGAAGACCACTTATTATGCTTTAAACTAAAAGAGTCTTGAACTAAACAATTGAAAACCGCTACTAGAAATGAAACTGGACTGATGCATGTGTTGGAGCGAACTGATATCTGACATAAATGGCCAAGAGTGACAGAACCAATTTCTGTATCGATCATGGCATGAACATGCTCTATTGGAGGCCACTAGAGACAACTTGAAGCGTGGCCATTTCCTTCCCCCACTTATCTTTTTGAGGATAGAAGCAATTCGTGTTTCACTTTTCTTGAGTCTGGACGTGTAGTTCCCCCGTTCCTAGTTTGGCACCCCCTTTTAAACCTTTCAAAAATGCAATAAATGTGGGTGGGCAAATTCAAAACTTCGACGTTCAGGGGCTTTGAAGTGCAGAGCATGAAAATATCCCGAAGTGTCAGTGCTGGGAAGTGGTGTGGTGGCCTGATGTCATATGATGTCACGGCTACTGATGTGTCACATAAGGCGAGTGACACATGTCACTAAAAAATGAGTGGATGATGGGACCCAAATGACCATAAATGACTGCGACGTGTCATGGCCAGATGAATCCACATGTCTCCACTGATGAGAGCCACAAGTCCTGACGGATGAGTGCCGTGTGCTTCGGCACTTCGACACTTCGGCATTCGAGAGTTTTGGATTGCGAAGCATGGAAATCTCTCGTAGTGACTTTATTTCGGAGCCATTAACTCACAGTTACTGTTAATTAGACCATGATTACTTTAACCATGACTTTGAGACTTTGGAAGTTTGGCCCTTCGACGATTTAAGCTTATGCTGAGTTGAAAAACTCCTGGATTATTATGTGCCCAGAGTGACGTGGTAGTGAGGGCCCACTCCGGCACTTCAGGGCTCCGGTATTTTGGAAGATTTGAACCAAGGGAAAGTTTGGACCCTCGATCGCCGAAGTCACAGAGTCAATCCTGTTAAACCCCGCGTGAGTTTGATACTCCGAATGAGTGAGAGCCTTCGATCTGCATTGACTGTTGGATCGCCACCATTGAAGATTTGACCTGACTGTTTGGCTTAAATTCTAAGCCCGAAATTGATTGCTTTTGAATTGTTGTGTTCTTCTTTTGGATGTTTCCTGTGCAAACAAAGGACTTGGTCAACCTGCTGTGAACTCAATCTATGGCAAACATGATGACAAGCATTTCGAACCAAATCACGACATGTAAATATCCTTCAATAAAAATAGAAACAAAATGCGCGAAGACTCAATCAAGAAAGAAATGATAAAAACCAAGTCACTTAGTAATGGGAAACTGACTTCACCAACCAAAAGAGGAAAATTTGATGAAGGCATAGGGAAATGAGAGAGGAGGTGCAGGGGTGTGGACCTAGGTTACAACATTAGCTCGAATTGGGGATAACACTTCCCTGTGAGGTGCTAATAACAACAAATCAACGCCTTTGAATTTAATAATTTGCTCCCACCTCCCTTTTCTTACCTCTATTCTGTCTATCAACCACGTATGTCTGTCACTGTTTCTCGGCCATGCATATATGGAGTTCAAAATAGTAACTACACCCCAGTGCCTTTGTTGGGATATGGAGTCTTTGATCAATATGAAACTTAAAACTGCAGCTACACCTCAATGCCTTTGTTGGGCTATGGAGTCTTATTGTTGATCTACATGAAAACTACTGAAAAAACCAACATACTGAAAACAATCTGTGAATTGAAAAATTAACTACTCGAACTAAGAGCTTATTCGCCTATTACCTACTCTATTCAACTGAAAACCAAGTAATCATGTGTAATTAGATTTCCAGTGAAACCAAGAAACCATTTGACTGAGAACCATAACTATGTGCATGTCACTGTTTAGAATAATAAAAAGAGGATATATCATATGCAAAAAAAAATTAACAGGCATCTCGTACTCACGACTGCAAAAGATGATCATGCTAAAATTTATCACATTTGAGATTTTGGAAAAATAAGAATCCATCCATCTCACTATTGGATCTTGAAACTTGTGAAAAGCCTCCAACTGGTTGAGAGGACAAAGTTGTTGTTTTGTGAGATCTGCATTATAAACAAGACTGAGTTGCTCCTGTCCTCGTTGAAACAACTCATGAAAGTCGTGTGATTCAAAACCATAAAGGGAAGAAAAACACTCCTAATACTGCTCATCTTATTGTTTGAAATGAATGGGTATGTCTTCTGCATTGCTCGTTTTTTCTCGTTCTTGTTCCAGAAGGTCATTTTCAAACTTATAGATTTATTGTTGCTCAACGATTTCTAGGGAATGCATATCCATATCTACTATAAAAGCATATTTGAAATGTTGATTTGGTAGCTCCTCTTCATAACTAGTAAATGGAGTTTGTTCAACTTCAAATATATCACAAACAGGTGCTAAATCTTCATGAAAAATTTGAGTAACAAATTGATCACAGTGACGACTATCGTTAGCTGCATCACGAACACAAAGATGAAAAACATTTTGTTGGAAATCCAGACTAAATAAGGATTTAATATCAATATTTATTGCCTTCTCATCATCATTTTCAGTTTTAAAAGAATGTTGAAAGTCGTCATGTTGTATAACCGGATTGGGAGAAGATACAACTTCTCTCACTTAAGGTCAAGGTCACTTATTTCCATCATCAATTTCTTAAAAGAAAATTATGAATATTCAAAGTGTGAATGTCCTTTATATGTTGGCTGACAAACATTAGAAAAAAATCTACGAGTCATTTATTTTCGCACGTCTATTGTATTTGATACCTATACATTGTCAATAAAAAATTTCTTGATGATTTGATCATTTTCCTTTGAATCAAATTTGTTTATTGCAAGTTCCATTCAAAAAGCATTGTTTCATATAATCATCACAATTTAGTATCATATTAGTTACTGGGAAAACTCCTACCCATGGCAGTTTTGATGGTATCAGTTTGGTTGAAAAAAATCTTTTTCTCCTACACAATCTCATTAGCTAGAGTATTTTTTTTTCTATTGAGTCACTTTCTATATATTGCAAAATTTGTTTACTCATTAGTGAAGTAGGATTTGAGCATCTATTAAAATCAATTAATCTTCACTAACTTAATAGACTTGCTTGTTCTGATAATTATAGATTAAGTTAATCATTATAATTCTTGACATCATCATGGACTAGATGTTTGATTAGAAAAATGTGTTTTAGTAAAGTAGACTGAGAAAAACATATCAAATTTAGACATACAATGAATCACACATTTATTAATAGATTTTTGATATAGAATTGGAGCACAAACAATGTCCAAGCCTTAGAAGACACTTACAAAAGAACCACTTACCCATGTACTTAAAAATGCACTACACACACACACATAGTCACCCATTGCAACACTGACTATAGGTGTATTACAAACTTGACAAAAGACATTTTACTCTTGAAACCCACTCGGGGATCCTTACACCTTGTCTCTTTTGGCTTTTACCTATGAAAATCTACATATATGTTAAATAAAGTATAAGCCATATATATCCATTGTTCATAATAATCTGATTGTGACTAACAAGTGGGATGAAGTTAGCTTTGATATATGACCATCTATGTCAAATATGTGCATTGAATTGTTCTCTTCTTCAAGGTTGCATTACATGTAATATGGCACACTCAATGGAACCACTATGCCATTCCTAATCTTGAAGACCGATAAAAGAATATCACATATAATCTAGCATCATCTTGGTAACCCTAGTTGAACAAGAAAAATATATAGTTGAAGAGGTGAAGAGGATTCCACTCTGAATCGTCTTAAAATGAGCAATGTGGTGAAGGAGTGGCAGTTGATCATAGAATCTATCAGAGAACCATATGACACAACAACAGAGATAGAGCATGAATCTAAAGCTTGCAAAGATTATATCGATATTCATTCATTTTTCATATGTAGTTGAATGCTTGGGCGATGGTACAACAAAAGTATTAATGCACACAATATTACCAAGAATATCACCACCACCCCTAAAATCCCCTTAAAAATCTATTAACACCTGTGATATCTAATAATATGTGAGAAAATTATTTTTATTCATTTATTTTAATTGCAATAAAAAGTGTTATTTAAATTTATCTATTTTGAAAATTAAAAAAAAAGGGTTAAAAATTGAATCAATAATGATTTAAAGTCAATACTATTCATGGCATTGCACAAATTAATAATAAGTCATACATAAATAGTAAAACTTTTTATAACTTTGAATAGTGTATAAGTATAGTATAGGACAATTTTTTTGTTTTTATTTTTTTAAGATGGAAAAATTTATCATAAACTATTTGTTCATTAATGTCATCTAAAATGATTCCTCTTACTCCAAATCCAAAAAAATAGTTTTATAAGAAAGTCAATTTCCCTTACCTTTAAACCATATAATTTTTAGTAACATATAATATTAATCTCATACATAATACTAAACACTACTTCTATTTCACTTAGGCATAACCTAAGGGTCTTAAGGTTTTAACTTTTATAGGTCATTATCATAGAAAGAATTATGTAAATCAATTATTGGCAAAATTGCAATTTTACATTGTTTAAATTAAGATTTTTAATGTATAAATTGATTTAGCACCTTTAAAAACCTTGAGAACATCATAAATATGTAATCTCAACCACTTAAATATACAATTCCATCCCTCCTAAATTTCTGAGTAGATTTTGAACAAAACTCATAAAAAAAAATACCAAAAACCTATACAATAATTAAAAAAAATAAAAAAAGTTTAGACTATGTAAATATAGTCATAATTACACACATATTATTTATTTAATCTCATCTCATACATAATACTAAATACTACCAATTATATAATACTAAACTCTAAGGGTAGTCAAAGGGTTTTTCCTATTTTAAACCGTTAAGAAAATCAATTAAAATTCGGAATTAGTCGAAAATTTAAAAACAGGCAACTAAAAAAACCTACAGAAAAAATAATTCTAAAGAAAAAATTGCTCCCAAATTAACCCACTCCTAATACTAAATACTAAGTCTAATAATTAATACAGTAATAATTATAATTGCATACATGCTGTTTTCAGTTTTACTCTGTTCCAGTTATTAATAGAGTCCTAATGGAAATATACATGTTATTATAATTTTATATTTATTATATTGAATAATTTGGTTTATAATTAGCTAAAGAATTTTGTTAATGATGATTTAAGTTTTTTTAAATGATACCTTAAGTTTTTGGAATGGTTGGCCACATAAGATCACCACGCTTCACATCTTTATTTTCTGTATTTAACTTTATTTAGTTGCTAGTAAGAAAGTTTGGGATTGAAATCGAGAAGTCCCTCTCCCCCGTTGTTGTGAGGAATCAACCCCTGTATTGGTTACAACATAAAAAAAAAACGGTATGGACAACGTTTCCAGTATGGTTTTCCTAGACTGGAGTCCAGTTGAGCCAGTTACAGAGACATTATTAGCCCATGGCATGGACGAATTTCTTCTGCCATCTGAGTACGTTGTTAAACAAGTTGATAGCGTTGTTTTGGTGAACATTGATGTTAGCGGCACGTTGCTCATAACCAATTTCCGCCTGGTTTTTTTGAGCAACGCACCAAGTCAGCTGATTACTCTCGGCACAATTCCATTAGCTATGATAGACAAGTTCACCGAACAATTGGCGCCGCCAACACATAGAACTGCATCACTTCTGATCGAAGTTGTAGGCAAGGATATGCGAATTCTCGTCTATGCCTTTCCTGTACAAGTAAAACTGTGGAAACTAATTTTCGATGAACTGACGAGGCGTATGAGGGCGT
>SNQJ01S0045094.1:31156-66302 GCA_010110895.2 Picea sitchensis
TAATATAACTTTTGTGAAGATATGCATTTTTGTACGCTTAAATCCACACTTTTATAGAGATAAAGATTTATAATTATTAAACTTACTTAAACAAAATTAAATTAAATAATTAAAATGCTTATTAAAAATTGGAATGGAATTTGAGCACTTACTTCTCCAGTATCCATGGTGTGGAGACCTAGGAATGGGACGGACATTAGGATTGGTGTTGATCCTATGGTAGGGTCTCAGAGTTTATTACAAGTTCTCAAGGAATCTTATCTAGGGAGATCATAAACAGTACAAGGTGGAAAAGGGTTGAGATTTTGGGGACAAGTGAATGCAAAACTAGCCTATGAAGTCTAGATGTTGGAGAATTTAGTAGAAGAACCTTTCTATTGGTATAGAGAAATTTGGACTTGGCAAATCCCTTTAAAAGTTAAACTTTTTATATGGTTAATGTTGGAGAATGTAGTAGAAGAACATTTCTATTTGTATACAGAACTCTTGACTTGGCAGATCCCTTTAAAAGTTAAATTTTTTATATGGTTAATGTTTGAACAAAGAATTCTTACTTGGGAAAAACTGGATAAAAGAGGGTTTTCTCCTAGTAAATGTGTTTTTTATGGAATTGATGAGGAAATTGTTTATCATCTATCAGGAAGGAGTTAAGTTGGAAAGAAATACCATGTTATATCTGCTGGGAGGTTTGGAAGCACATGAATCTAATGATCTTTGAAGATCATCCACCAAATCTGAAAAGAGTTTGTAGTAGGATTTATAGGCTTTGGGTGAATTAAAAATCCCAAAAGATTCAAAGATTAGTAGGGTTGTTAGAACTCCTTTAATTGTATGGGATCTCGCACTAGGGTTTTTTGATAGGGCCATCTCGCATTGGTTTTTTTTTATGGGGCCTCTCAAGACAGGGGGGATAAATGCGGTGCAAGAGTTGTTTTGAAATGTCCAATCAGAGGTACTTTGAGACTTAAAATGAATTGTGGTAGAGGATTAGTCGAAAATTTTCTAAGTGTTGGAGTTGAGATTTTTTTTTTTTCTCAACGACCTAGATTAATCAGGATTAGTCAAAAATTTTCTAAGTGTTGGAGTCGACGACCTAGATTAATCAGAGATTAGTCGAAAATTTTCTAAGTGTTGGAGTTGAGAAAAAGAAATTTTCGATCACCCATGGGTCAATGGTTGGGTGTCAGTCGATTCAATGAAGTGTTGGAGTCGAGCAAGAGAAATCGCCTATGATCGATGGGTCGATGGTAGGGTGTCAGCCAATTCAGCGAGGTGTTTGGGTCATCCAATAGAAATGGTTAAAGGCCGATGAAGGAAAGAAGGTGATGCCATGTCATGCCATGCCAACAAATTTGACACCTCGGGATGGTGTGTCAAGCCAAGTTAGCATCCACGTGTCATTCCATGTTAGTCAAAAAATGGCCAATGGTTGATGATCGAGTTGGCCAAATTGGTAAGGAGTTTTCATCTTCCAATGAATAACGTTGATAGTTGATGGTAGACAGTTGGGTTGGTCGGTTCAGAGATGTGTTTCAAGTGGTTTCCAAGACAATTGACTGATGGTTGATGGTCAGGCATTGGGTAGATTCGGGAGAAAGTTCATTTTTCCAAAGAGAATCGTCGATTGATTGATCATCAATGGAGCTTGGATCAACAATTTAGATTACTTTAAGTTATCAATCGATGATGGAAATTGATCCATGGGGTTTGGGAAGGATTAGCGAATCAATGACTTAGATTTCACCCAATTTGAGATCGACGACTTAGATTTAAATGGTTGTTACAATAGTAAAACAATCAATTTTATGTGAAAAATTGTGGTCTTTGAAGGTCATCAATTTGTGGGGCGATTTTGAGGCCTTAAATAGTGTTTTTAGGAAATCAAAACCCACAAGAACAGAGTGTACCAAATTACATTGTGTCTCTACAACTAATATAAAATAACCTAGAGATATTTATCCAATGAGCTACTCCGAGAGAAAAACAAACCTCGTATGAGAAAGTTACAATTGAAATAGTTCAGGTAAAATTCCAACATTTTAATTCTAGAGGGAATTTAACTCCTTTCTCAGAAATTGGTTTGGGGCACAAGAGCAGTCTATGGAAATCCTATGACCCATAGAAGACATTCATGGAGCCATATTTTGGATATGAGTACTTGAAATTGTGCAGGAAGAAAAAAAAAACATATGTAGCATACATGAATAAATTGGGTAAACAGTCAGAACTTCTTCAAACCATAACTTTCATCTCATAGCTCATATTTGAGAAAATTAATAGTCGTTGGAAAGGTCTTGAGGAGGATAACACATATGTACACCTATAATTTTGAAATGGGAGCTAAAATTTCTCAAGAAGAAATAAGGATATTTCTGTAGCAATAAGTGAGTGGAAAATTACAACTTGTAAACGTTGTAACTTTTCACTCAAAACTCAGAATGAGGCATGAATACAACCATTGGAAAGATGTTCCAAAGATGAACGCATATAAGGAATTAGATTTTGAATTGATCCATTGTATTATTCATAAATTGATGATAATAATGACCTATATTCTAATTGATGAAATATTTCATGTTATGCATGTTCTAACAACAATTATTACATGCATATATTTCTTGCAAAATTGGAGGTACATGAAATAAAATTTGGTTCTTATATGAGGAATGGAGTAATGGAAGATTCTCAGGGATATTTCATCCATGAGGAAGAGATCATAGGTCTTCATTTCATCATGGGAAATATTGAGATAGAGTTTAATGGAAGAATAGGCAGGCAAGAGCTTGTAACTATGAGAAACTTGCATAGAGAAGTGTAGACCTATATAGACAATAATGAAAGGATTATGAAGGCTTAGGAAGGGATACTTTAGATTCTGAATATGTTGCATAAGTAAGTTAACTAAGTCTCTAGAACCAAGCAAGAAACTAGTGCTAGACAAGTGACAACATCTATATCCCATGGAAAAATGGATGATCATGAAATGGCAGGAAGTCAAGAAGCAGTAGTAGGAGCCATCATTCGCCAAGGAAATCCACCAAAAGAGCTCATGTAAGTTTAGGGTGAGGGAGTATCCCAAGTGTTTCTCTTGTTAGGAGGCTAAGGAGAAGGCTTGAGGTAGACATATTGCAAGGTGAACTCAGGAAGATTAAGCCACTAAATTTCAATGGTGAGCATAGGTAAACATAAGAGGTTAAGACTTGACTGTTGGAAATAAGGGTAGGAGCTAGAATTGCAACCTACCAATTGCAAGGAAAGGAAGCCATGATGTGGGATCAACTTAAGCAAGCCAAGAACCTTGATGAGAAAAGGATCTCATGGAGGCAGTTCAAAGGACATTTCCAAGAGAAATATGTGTTTGAGCATTATTATGAAAGGAAGACATAATATTTCTTTGAACTTAAGTTGGGAAGCATGACAATGGATGAATATGAGAAGAGATTCTTTGAATTGTTGAAGTATGTTGACTTCATAAAGGATGAAAAGGAAAAAATCCAAAGGTTTCTAAGTGGGTTTCCCTCTTTTTATAGTGACAAGATACAATATAATAGCCCCAAGAATTTGGAGGAAGCGACAAGGAGAGAAAAAAATATTTATGAACAAAGTAGAGGAAGACCAGTTTTCCAAAAATCTTGAAATGACAAGATGAAGGATAAAAAGAATCAAAGGAAGAAGGAAGTAAATCAACAAGATTAGTCAGCCCAAAATGAACACAAGACTGCAGATTCATTTGGGAAAATTCCAAGGAAGTTGTCTATACAATGTTGGGGATGTGAGGAAAATCACTTATATAGGGACTACTCTCACAAAGAAGAAAGAATGAGGATTTTATACAACATTCAGGAAGATAAAACAGTGGAAGACATGGGAGGAAACATGCCAAGGATTTATGCATCCTTGGAGAACAAGAAAGCATAAGATCAATCCCCCGTGATTGAAGTGGAAGGTAATATTGATAACCATCCCATAGAAATTTTAATTGATTTTGGAGCTAGCCATAGTTACATAAACTCTAACATTATTGAAATATTTTATTTGCAAAGGAGTAAGCATACAAAATTTTGGTTAGTTCAATTAGCCATAGGGGATAGGAGGAAAATAAATGATTTGGTGATCCAAATTATTTTGAGAAAGAAATGGAGGAAATACAATAAGTAAATACAAAAATATATTTCCAAAAACACAGAGATACAATAATGCACAATTTTTATTAATGAATGTACAGAAACTGTAAAACTACAGAGTGAATGAACTTGCTAGAATGGTGGAAACTTATCTCTAAGAAGATATGTGATGGATAGGCTCATTCGCTAGAAGATGATGTTTAAAATTAGGCTCCAGATGCCTTTTTAACATAACAAAAATCCAAAACTCTAACCGGGAAGATGAAACACCCAAAGGTTTGTGGGTCCTGATGGGGGTAGTTGATACGTTAACTTCTCAAGGGCGTAAATTTTTCATACGATCTTCGTTTGGGGTGCACGATAGATATTTGGAAAGGTCTAGATGAGGACACCACATTTTTTTCGGCCTAGCATCTACCTTGGGCTACATGAAAATCATTTTTGAGCCCCAAAAATGTATTTTATGGCCTCAAAACAACCCCATAATTTCAGGACCTGAAAAACCGTAGAAACATTGCCAAGGTGGAAACCCGTGTTTTGAGCTAGTGGAATAGGTGGGTGGCCTTCGATATCCATTTGGATCAATCCTTCCCATTAGGAAGCAATGGTCCCCATTGTTTCAAGTTTCTATGGGAGAATCTTTTGATGAATCTGAACCTTGGTGAGATTCTTTCCTTATTGCAGAGGTTGTCTTGCTTAGCTTGTTGAAACATATTATGAACCTATTGTTGGAGGGGTTGGATCCATTAAACACATATAGCTGCATGATCTTCCTGAGTGTGGGAGGATTCTATCAGTGAAGATACAAGATGATAAGTATGAAGGGCTATGCTATATCTTTGCTTGATTGGAAAGTGCGGAAGCACCCCCGTAGGTGAAGCAACGATATTTTTGTTCCCTTATACAATATTCTTTTATTGGATAGAAAGGTATTGAGTTGAGGCTATAGTGGTTTCAATGTCCTTCCATTCACCTTCTGACTAGATCATGAAGAGGCTAAACTTTGCGGTATGAGAGATTGTTTTGCGGCACTATCTTTTTGGGGCAGTAGTCGGAGCTACCTTTGGTATCTTGTAGAGCTGACCCCCAGAGTAACAATGATGCTATAGGCTTGAGACTCATAAACATCATGACACTTCCACATATATGGTTGGAATAACGGAATATCACAAATTTCTAGTGAGGAAACATCACAAAGTAGCTCATCCTTGAAGGGATTGATGTCATAGGATAGCGAACACTGCTAGTTGAGACGAAGATCTTGACCCTAGCGAAGATACCTGATGTTGTATGGTTGTGAATGTGGTGTTGTCAGAAAATCCAACTACTTGATGACCTCTACTGGGATTAGGTTCTTTTGGCTTCCACTATCAATAATAAAATGCATCAGGGTCCCCTTCACCCACATCTGTGAATGGAAGAGTCGCTCCCCCTCCTTAGGATCCTTTGGTTCTTCCAGTTGGATTGTTTTGGTCACGACAACAGCAATGGGTTATGCATTAATGATGTGTTTTGTTTTATTATTTTCTAAATCAGAGTCCAAGTCGGGGCTCGGCTTTTTTTCCTTGAGATAGACCACCAATGACTATTTTGAGTGACATTTATTGGTGTTGTGCCAAGGGATTTTGTGGAAGTCGCACCACTTCCCAGTGTCCTTCTTTGTCTTCTCGTTACCCTTGTTTTCCTGTGGCTTGGACCGGTTGTCTTGAGATTTACTATTATTTGAGTCATTGTTTCCTTTACCATACTTTGGTTGTTGTGGATTTGTAGACCCAAATTATCGCTTGTTCTACTGCTTAAATTTCTACTCGATTTTGATAGCATATCAATAAGTGACTCCTAGTGATGAGATGCATATAAATTCCATTTCGGTTTGGATGTATTTGTGTATATCCCCACGGTATTTTAGAACTAGATGTCGCTCGAAGTATTTGATACCCAGGTTTTTGCGCAAGGCATGGAAGGTATTGGTGAACTCTGACACTATTTGGACCCTCTCTTGAAGCATTGTGGTCCATATCATGTACCGGTCATCATAGTTTCCTACAGGGTAATATTGCTCCTTGACCGCATCCATAACAATATCTAGTGGGCTCAACCCCAAATATTCCAGACTCCTGTATGGAATTTTTCTCCCAGTAAGTTTACCACCAATGTTTGACATGGGGAAGAGACTTAAGGAGCACAAAGGTGATATTTTCTATGTCAAATCAATTATGAACAGAGAAATAACCTTCTAGAAAATTTAACCACTTTTCCAAAGCATCTGCATCAATCTGACCTTAAAATAGAGGAATATCAAAATTAACGTGTACCTTGAATGGGTCGGTGTCTCCAAAGTGACTACTTGATGAAGACGCACCTGCTATTGTCGACAATTGTTGAAAGATTTGAGAAAAATGCTCCAACATCACGTTCCTCTATTGCGCAAGGGCTTCCATGAGTAACAACTTGATGGGATCTTATGATCCCTTGTATCTCTTTTATTCTACCATGGGAGGCTTCCTAGGATGGCGAGAGCAATTGTCATCAAGAGAAACTATCTTGAGACCCAACTATCTATACCTTGACCTCATCGGGGACATGCTCTAAGAAACAACAAGGAGTAGTTTTCTCTGATACCACTGATCCAGATTATTTTGAGAATGAAATGAAGGTGGAAACATAATAAGTAAACACACATATATTTTTCTAGAAACATAGAGATACAATAATGAACAATTTTTATTAATGAAATAAATGTATAGAAACTGTAAAAATACAGAGTGAATGAACTCGCTAGAATGGTGGCATATGATCTCTGAGAAGAGATGTGATGGATATGTTCATCCTCCAAAATATGATGTTTACAATGAGGCTCCAGATGCCTTTTTAACATAACGAAAATCCAAAAGCCTAACCCCAAAAGATGAAACACCAAAAGTTTTGTGGGCCCCGATGGGGGTAGTTGATACATCACCTTGGGGAGCCCCGTTTTTTTTTTTTTGAAGAATAAAGATGGAACCTTAAGGCTTTGTATTGATTCATATAGTTGAATAAGGTCACCATAAAGAACAAATACCCTTTTCCAAGGATTGATGATTTGTTTGATAAATTGAAGGGTGAAATAATCTTTTCCAAGATTGAATTGAGATCAGGTTATCATCAAGTGAGGATAAAGGAAGAAGACATCAACAAGACAACATTCAGGACAATATATGGGCATTATGAATTCACGGTAGTACATTTTAGACTATCAAGTTCCCCAATTGTTTTCATGTGTCTGATGAATGGGGTGTTCAGGGAATACCTTGACAACTTTTTTATTATGTTTCTAGATGATATACTCATCTACACTAAGTCAGAAGAGGAACATGAGTAACATTTGAGAATGGTGATGCAAGTTTTAGGAAAGCATAAGTTGTATGCTAAGCTAATTAAGTGCATCTTTTATAAAAAGAAGATTCACTACTTGGGGCATATAATTTTAGCAGAAGGGATAACAATTGATCCTAAGAAGATAGAGGCCATTAGTGGATGGAAAACACTAATAAATTTCATAGAGGTTAGGTCATTCATGGGTCTTTCTGATTATTACCAAAGATTCATGAAAGGATTTTCGAAGATTGCAAACTCAATCATTTCTTTGCAAAAGAAAGGAGTGAAGTTTGAATGGACTCCCAAGTGTGAAGATAGATTTCAGCCGCTGAAAGATATATTGAAAATTCCACCAATTTTAAATATTGCACATCCAGATGAAGATTTTGTTGTGTGCATTGATGCATGCAAGGAAGGGCTTGGTGGAGTCCTCACACAAAAATATAATGTGGCATGCTACGAGTCCAAAAAATTAAAAGAGAATGAGAATAATTATGCTACCCATGATCTAGAGTTAGCAACAATTTCACATGCATTAAAAATATGGAGACATTACCTCATGGGGAGAAAATTTGAGCTAAGGATAGATTGTTGCAATCTAAAACATTTGTTTGGACAACCAACATTAAATGTCATAAAAACTAGATGGTTGAAATTTTTGAGTGAATGTGACTTTGAGATTAAGCATATCAAAGGCAAGGAAAATCAGGTGGTTTATGCACTCATAAGAAGAGCTCATGAAATGCATATTACAACCATTAGCATGTATAGGACTGATATGAAAGATAAAATTATTGTAGCAACAAATTTAGATCATAAATATTTGAAAATATAGGAAAGATTACAATGGGGTAATTTTCAGCAGAAATTTAATTATTATGAGCTAAAAGAAGATGGAATTCTCATGTTTAGAGGAAACATGTATGTGTCGAATTCCAATGAGTCGAAAAATGTAGTGTTGAAGGAAATGCACAATGTGTCATATGATGGGCACCCAAGATATCATCATACAATTGTAACAGTAAGAAGCCAATACTTTTGGCCCAGAATGAAGAAAGAAGTGGCTAATTATATAGCCATATGTCTAGAGTGCTAGAAGGTGAAGACAAAGCATAGGCATCCAACTAGGTTATTGCAGCCATTTCCCATTCCATAATGGAAGTGGGAACTTGTTATAGTGGATTTTATTACAAAGTTACTCAGAACAATGAAGTAGCATGATTTCATCATGGTGGTGGTGGATAAATTGACTAAGGCAACACATTTTATTCCAGTGAAAACTATTGTTACAACAAATTTTTCCTCACTCCATGCAACTTTCTTGGATGGCCTTCCATTTCCCTCTACAGACTTGAAGTCCCCCTTTTTTTTCACTCCAGAGAAAAAAATGCACATTTGTTTACATATACGCGCCCTATCAGTTATACAACAAGCGTATACATAGGTTGATCCACTACATACTGCATACATCAGGTTTTTTGCTCAAAAATTAAAAAACTATGTCGGATTTTCATGCCATGTCATGAGATGATCCTTGACCTTCCATATACTAGAAACGCTTCGAATTGGACCTTCAGTTCCATTTGGAGGCTATAAATTGAGCCATCTCCAAGTCTAATCGACAATTCAACATTGAGAGAAAAGACACTCTGGAGAAATTTCACTTCATATTGAGTCTGCTTCCCTTTGTCCTTGAAAGCCTGAACTTCTTGTGTCCAACCCCCAAGCTCTTCCTACTTTGTGATGGAGAACAACATCAACTCCTATATATGATCTTGCCTTTGTGGAGGATTGAAGTGGTGGAGGCCCAGCTAAAGGGACTTAGTTTCTTGATTCTGATATGTGTCGTTACAGAAGTTTGTCACCTATGTACTTATGTTGATTACTTTAATAGAAATACTTTTTTCTCGTCCAACAGATATATTGCAAATATTTGAATTACTTTCGATGGGCATATTTGTCATGTATGTTAATGGATTATGCTAAGTTATATGTTGACATCATATATTATCACTACACGCTTTTGTATATTGGTTGGTGAGGACAAGTTGCAGGTATAAAGCTTTGGGTCACTTGCTCAACGATGGTCTTCTTAGAACTTCTGGATGAGGCAGGCTCTTAGCCTTGTCATGTTAATATTTCATTTATATAGCATACTTGATATTAGAGTTTATTTCTGGGTGTCATTCTGTTTGTTGTGGTTTCCCCCTAGCTATAGAGAGGCTTTCCTCATAACAAAATTTGTGACTCCACTGGGGAGATCTCCTTTTTTGGGTATTGAATATTTTTCTCCTTGATTTTCTCTTTGTTTTCCTGAGTTTCCTTGTCTCCTCTTGCTTGACAGCCTGTATTTTTCCTTGCATCTGAATTTCTTGGCTTAACCCTTTCCCTGGAAATGTTTTTCTTCGTATACATGGTTTTTCCCTTGACAGACGTATATTTATGCGAGCTGTCTTCCTTTAGGGAGTGTATATACGCACTTTTTTCCTAAACAGTCATGTACATCATCTCTTAAGTCTGGTTGGCTGAGTTTGGTGTTATCTGGGTGAGTTTTGTTGGTTGTTGAGTCTTCTTGGGTCCCTATTCTAACTGTTAAGTGCCTATAGAGTGATAGGAAGCCTTTTTACTGTTGAGTTTTTGGATGAACTCCTTTCTTGTCATATTTCTCATTGGTTGTCCTTGCGTACTGGTTTGAGTAGTTTCTTCTTGGTATCCTACTTAGCTTGTCTCTTTTTTCTTACAATGGGGCATGCCTATGAGTTTGTTATTCATTCCTTGCATTTTCTTTTCAATATATCGAAAACACAAAAATATTTTCTTACTTGCATTGTACTTATGTCATTTTCACTTTTGATTACTTTTCATTGTTTTTGACGCATTTGCAAAGATTGCACTTCATATAAATTGTAGAGATTGAATTTGGAAAAATTGCATTTAGAATTTTTATCCCCAATTTGTGGATAAGTATGGAGATTATGTCTCGAGGCCCTCAGGTTGCAGATATGGAGTGCCGAGAGACTACATGACCAGCAGTACCCTTTTGCATAGTTGGAAACCCCTATCACCACCACATATGGTCACATATTTCCAAATGGCATCCACCACATCAACTGGCTTCCGGAAGGCACTCGACCTTGCTTCATGAGGTACAAGTCAATATTTATGGTGAGCAACATTTCAATATTTAAGCCAATTGAGTATGTTGTATCTTAGATTTCTCTATATTTCATTATATATGCTTGGACATTATGCCTTTTTCCCTGCTTCACCTTGGTGGTTGACATTGTTCCCTAATAAGTTGTTTTCCTCAAGGAGGGGTTTTCTACTAGGAATTTTCTTAAAGAGCCATCGTATCATTCTCGACCATACTTACCAGTTTCCAGCATTATTCCCCTCCATTTTCTTATCTCTTGGGATTTTAGGGTGTATCGACCTAAGAAGGGGTTGTCCCTCATTCTATGGGAAGAAGGGGGTTAAGGCCGAGGGGGATTGATGTTGGGTAAAAGATAAAATCCTTGTATGAACCTTCCATATGCTTTTCCCAGGGATCACCTAAGAAAGCAATGAAACACTTATATTTGAGTAAATGGGACCCACAATATAATAAAGAATGCTTAAAAGGTTAGTTTAAGGATAGGAGGTCTCATCATGAGCTGACCTATCACATCCATGAATATCTAGTGGTATGACATTTCCATCATCTGGTCACCAAACTAGGGTAATGTCTCTCATTTTCATTGCTGAGAGAAAGGGGGTATTGTCATGATCCAACCTTCTCATTTCCACTAGGTGTTTGTGGGTGAAATTTTCATTATCTGGTCACCACGCCAGGGTAGTGACCTTCAACCTCTGCTTAAAATTATGAAAAAATAAAAGAATGGCAATTAATGGGCTTGGAAAAAGTGCATTGTGGACGAAGGTACCACACACCCTCTACAAAATCACCCATGAATGAGACACTATGGCCTCTTGTATGTCATGAGACTTATGGCCATTAATTCTTGACTCCAACCACTTCATCCAATTTACATGGCTTAGAGAGGGATATCTTGGAAACTCTCATTTACCTAGGGCAAGATCTACCCAATAGGACACCTCGTAAACCCTCCCATATTCAAGCTTGACAAGTTGCATAGTGTCTTTGGGCAATTAATTGTTTGATATAGTGATATTTGATGCACATGCTTAGGTGGCTCATTTATTGATTAGATTCACTTATCATGATGTTATGACTTGATATCCTTGGAGGGCGTGCTCATTTGTCATTGTAGGACCTAGTTGGTGGACAACTTTGGGAGAACAAGCCTCGCTTGGGTTTCCATGGGGCTATAAGCCCACAGGTTTGATGTCAAGGGTCCATAGGATGAAATATTGAAGACATATAAGATAGTTGGATGGACCTATCCCATGCTTCACATGCCAAATGACTTTCTTAGGAGAGGCAAAATGTCACCTCCTAGGGCATGATAACACTTTTGGGGGATAGGGTTTGGTGGTGATGTAGCTACTCATTGACACATGGACGTTTTGAGGAGGAGGAGGTCTTCACCATGATGAGATTTCCTATATGCTCGACATGTGGCCTTTGGAGGCCTACCAATGATTCTCCAACACCAATGACTTCTTCTAAGTGGAAAAATGTCCCCTAAAGGGGAGATGTCCATGTAAATTAGGGTTTTGATTGTGAAAAAGTGAAAATTTAAATGAATTGTTTAATATTACTTTGTTAAAGGGGGCAATATTAGGGTTGTTGACCCCTAGTCTTGTGGTTTACCCCTTAATTTATGGATAAGTCACCTTAGTGACATTTTGTATAAATAAGAGATCATAAGATATCATTTGGATATAACTCTCCCTCTTGTGAGAAGTATTGGTCTGAAATTTTTGCTACACTTGGAGTATTTTTACTCTTGTGCTATGAAATAATGCTTTTTGGTTATGGTGTAATGATGATGATGGTGCACTATCTCTAGGAGGTCATTCTCTTGCTTTTATGGAGGTTTACTTTGGCATGTTAATGCTTTTCCTTGAATGGTATGGTCTCTTTACTTTATTATTATCATTGATAATTCAAGATAAGGTTATTTTTGTCCAAGGCTAGATAGGGAGTATAAGGGCATACACCTCTATCCTAGTTTCCACCATAATTGCTAAGCTTTTAAAGTTATTTTGCAAGGGTTTAGTTGAGGAAGTAAGAGGATTTACACCCCTCATGTTCAAACCCTATATAGGTTACTTTCCTTGGGAAGTAAGAGGGTTTACACCCCCAAGGATTTATTAAACCTAAATATTTGTTCTTGACCCCATTAACCCATAACTAAAGGCACTAATCTTGCATTGGAGAAATAAAATACTGCATTGGGAAACATGATTTTTGGTCATTTTTACTTCTTGCAAAGTGGATTGTATTCCTTGTACCTTGGGCACCTCATAGCCACTAGGGTATCTCCATAAAGGGGATAATTCTTTATACTATTATAAAATTATATCATCAACCATTAGGCCTGCAGAAACCCTAACTCATTTGCTTGAATAACTCTCTTATCAACCATTGGATTTTGCTCAAAGTTTGCACACTTATTCTTCTTGGTCTAGTGCACTTTTTGGAAAAGTTTGAGGGATTTTCAATGGATTATTTTATTTCTATAATACATTGAATGTTGCAGCCATAAGGCTGATATAATTTTATGCATACAAGTGTTTACAACAACCTTATCGTTTTATGCTAGAATATATTTTTTTCATCTTGAGTTTAGCTAGTCATTAACTAGTCTTTCTCTTGTATCTTCTACTAGATCTATAACATTTATTGAGCAGATTATAGTACCATATTATTTCTTATATATATTTTTATCTATTTCTGAAAATTAGGGACATCAAGGTTAACTTGTTGATCCAACAAAAATACACCATTGCAAAGTGGTTTTTCTTGTGTATCGGGCAGGTATTTCACCATTTATAGGTTACTCAACATACTTGGAAACACTTGGACCTTCCCAAGAATTCATTCCACACATTTCACTCCACTTAGAATTGACCTCTAGGGGCTCCACTTCCATCTCTATCTATCTCCATCTCATTCCCCCCTAGGGTCACCGACATCACCTCCCTAGGTGATCTAGTCACCCTTGAAGTGTGGGACCTACATCGAGGTGAAATTGGGTGTATAATTTCCAAGTCATATTACTTTATTTATGGTTTTATAGATATTTTCCCAAGCTACAACTTGCACTACAAAATTATGTCGCCATTGTTGGGAAGGATTTTGAATCCTCTTCGAAACCCTAATGACACTTTGGCAAGCTATCCCAAAGCCTTTCCCTTAGCTTGCCTAGTGACTCCACCCAAGGGACATTCCCTTTCCCCTTTTCTTGATGAGCTCATCTGGTGACTCCACCTTCCCATAACCCACTTTTACCTTATCCGTTTTCATCATTTGGTGAGGCTTGATCTCATCTGGTGACTCCATTGAGGTATTACCCTAAGTAATGGAACCATGGCCTCACGAGACTTACCATGGGAATTCCATAAGGTTTATCCTTCTCTTGATGTTTAGAATGTCCCTGGATATTCAAATGATTGTCCAACAAAATGGAGAGAAAATTGCCCCAAATTTGACTGTGATCCAGCTCTAGTAGTCACCCATGTTGCCAATTATATGAAGTATGTTTCAAGCCTAGATGTGCTAATGAAAATTTTTGTATCTTCACTGGAATCAAGTAAAAAAGATTGGTTCTCACACTCATGTGATCCAAAGAGCATCGCTTCTCCTACAAATGTCATTGAATAATTTCTCAGGCATTATCATCCAGCTACTTAAAGTTTGCAAGATGCTTTCCAAGAGCTCAAACACATTGTTTGCAGAGAAGGTTTTACAATCGATGATGAGGAAATAGATGAAGAAAATCTTGAAGAAGATCCAGATGAGACATATGAGGAAGATGAAGTATCTACTCTTTCAATTGTTGAGGACATCCATACCTCTTATCCTCCTACATATCAAGAAGAGAACATGATGAGTTGTAATCATTTTGAGAACTTTGATGATTCTTTGTTCCATGACTATGGAAATGAAGAAAACTGCCAAAAGGATTTCGATGAAGTTTCTCTTGCAGAAGGCTTGAACACAACTTTGTTATTTGGTTTCCCTTTTAATTAAGTTATCCAATCTTGTGAGGAAGTGATCAACTCCTATGGTGCAGATGAATTCGTGGAACAACCCTCAGATATATTTGATGAACACATTGATGATTTCATACAAGTCGGGAGACATAGATGGGATGTGGGTTGCTTCATTATTGATAGAGATCCCATTTATGACATTGAGGGTAGCTCTCAGGAAAAGGGGGTTTAAATGTCATCTTCAGAGGATTGACATCCATGCATGTATGATTCGTATGTTTGGAATCCTAGTGATGGCATGATTACATATTTGTTCTTCCCTTTCGAGGATGACTTGTCAGATTATGATCTTCATTCATCCTTTAATACATGCCCTTTTGAGGATGCATATTTTATTTATCAGGATTCTCAACCATTGTGCTAAAATTTTGAGGATTACCAGGACGTGTCCACTACAGAGCAATCAAATATTCATCCTTTAAAACATAAGTATTTTCATCTTGGAGATTTTCATCAATATTTCCAAGGGAAGAGGTGGTGTTTTTCTACACCTGAAACTATTCCTTACCTATTACCCTCTTCTCCAGAAGACCATGTAGTATCCTTTCGATCTTTGATTTCCTCTCAGTCCTCAACAAGCAATGAGTATTTATGCGCAGATAAAGATGATCCTTCATCTACGTATAGTAGCCCCTTCAGAGATGGATTGATCAGTATTGTGGCTACACTTTCAGGCAGGATGATTGGGCTGATGGTTTCTCTTTCCAGCAGGATTTCTTCCCTCCCGCCCATCTTCATGAGTTTTATTTCCTGATCGATTATATGTGTGTTCATACTCATGATTATTGTGTGTTTGACTTATATTTGTTGTATTATATGATTAAGCACAAGGGGAGATAATTTTATGAGATGATCAAATGGTTGCATTGGTTGTATGACCTCACCTGACATCATCTAGCACGTGATCTTAGGGCCCGAAGGCCCTAGGTAAGTAGGTAAGTCATCTTGTTTTCCCATGCATCTACATCGTGATTTATCATATTAGTTTAGATGCATTTAATTTTCATTTTTCTCTACTTGCATATTGATTTCATGCTTAGCTTAGAAATTTTTGAAAAAGATGTCAAAATTTTATTTTTCTAGCTTAGTTGGTTTTGATTATGATCATATGAGAAAAAGGATGAGTAGGCCATCCTGCACTTGACAATTTGATGTTTCCTTGTAGGCAAATGTCTACCAGGGGATGTTGTGATTCTCATGCACTCTACAACGAGCACATTTCCCCAAGTAGGAGCCAAATGGTATCCCCATTTTGTGGATAACTAAGGATATTATGTCTCGAGACCCTCGGGTTGCAGATATGAAGTGCCTAGAGACTACATGACCAATAATACCCTTTTTCACATTTGGAAACCCCTCTCACCACCACAGATGGTCACATATTTCCAGATGTCATCCACCACATCAATTGGATTCCAGAATGCATTGGGCCTTGCTCCATGAGGTACAGTTCAATATTATGGTGAGCATAATTTCAATATTTAAGCCAGTTGAGTATGTTGTATCTTAGATTTCTCTATATTTGATGATATATGCTTAGACATTATGCATTTTTCCCTGCTTCACCTTGGTGGTTGACATTGTGCCCTAGTAAGTGGCTTTCCTTGGGGATGGCTTTGCTACTAGGAATTCCCTTAAAGAGCCATTGTACCATTCCCAACCATACTTACCACTTTCCATCATTATTCCCCTCCATTTCCTTATCTCCTTAAAATTTTCTACGATGGGGCAATGACCTTCAACCTCTCCTTAAAATTATGAAAGAATAAAATAATAGAAATTAATGGGCTTGGAAAAAGTGCATTGCGGACAAAGGTACCACACACCCTCTACAAAGGAACCCATGAATGAGACACTATGAACCCTTGTATGTCATGATCCCTTTGCCCATTGAGTCTTGACCCCAATCACTTCATCCACTTTACATGGCTTAGAGAGGGATGTCTTGAAAAATCTCCTCGACCTAGGGAAATATATACCCAATAGGAAACCTCGTCAACCTCCCATATTTTGTAATATTCCAGATATAAAAAGTATGCAGAACAAAAATAAAATGTTAGAAATGGTAGATAAACAACAATATAACCAGAATAACACCACAATAATACTGAAATGATAATAGAATAACACCAGAAAGAGAACTTCAATTACTGAGAGAAATGTTCACAGGCCTCTTTAAGGGGGAAACCTTCAGTCGAGAAGATCTCTATTACAATAATATCCAAGCTATGGTTTTCATACCCTCGACTCCTATTTATACTAAATATGTCTATCAAAAGAACCATCTAGAGGAAGATCCTTCTAGAAGCAGAAGCTTCTATTAGGTATTCTTACATTCAAATTATTCTAGTTTATTTCAAGGTCTTATTAATATTGACCTTTATTGCATTCGAATATATTGTTCTACCTGCATGAGGGTTAGGTCCCTAACATGTCCTCCCCCTTCAAAATAGCCTTGTCCTCAAGGCTTGAGATGTGGAAATTGTTGCAGAATGGTAGTTGGTTCCCAAGTGGCATCTGCTAGAGTTGTATCTTTCCACTAGACTAACACTTCCTTGATGGTTCAATGATGCAGGTGATGCTCACGCTGGTCCAAAACTGCTTTTGGTTGTATCCAAATAGATCCTTCTTTGTCCAACTCGGAAAGGTTGGTTTGAATTTGGCACTTAGTTCCAATCACCTTCTTTAAGCATGAAACATGAAAAACATGATGTAGCTTAGAATGACTGGGCAAAGCTAACTGATAGGCCAACTGTACCACACACTTGAGAACGGTATAAGAACTATAGAATTTGGGTGCCAACTTTTGACAATGCTCGTCCTTGAGGAAATTTTTCTTATAAGGTTGTAGTTGAAGAAACACATGATCCCCTTTTGAAAATTGACGTTCAGAGCGACCTTGATTTGCTTGTTGCTTCATGTGATTTTGGTCCATGACTAAATTATCTTTGAGGGTACAAAGAATAGCCTCTCGAACTCTAAGCATTTGGTCAACTACCTGGACCTTCGAGACACCTGGTAAGTATGAGAGAACTGAAGGTGGCTTTTGTCCATATACCACTTCAAAAGGAGTCATGTGAGTAGATGTATGGTATGAAGTGTTGTACCACCATTCAGCTAGGGGTAACCATTGAGCCCACTAATTTTTCTTTTCCGATGCAAAACACCTCAAATATGTTTCCAAACACTTGTTGAAAACTTCAGTTTGACCATCAGTCTAGGGATGATAAGCTGTGTTGAGATGAAATTGAGTGCCTTGTAGCTTGAACAGTTCTTGCCAAAAATTGCTGGTGAAAGTTGGGTCACGATAAAAAACAATAGAATGAGGCATGCCATGAAGCTTGTAGACCTGATCCATGAAACATTGAGCCACAATGGATGTTGTAAATGGGTGTTGAAGATCACATAAATGAGCATACTTGGAAAGGCGATCAACAACCACCATGATGACTGATTTATTTCTCGATTTTGGTAAGCCTGTAGTAAAATCCATAGAGATATCCCTCCAACTAGCAGGTGGAATTGGAAGTGGTTGTAGTGTGCCAGGATATTTGACTATTTCTCCCTTGTTGCGTTGACACACATCACATTCAGCGACAAAATTATGAACGTCCTTTTTCATACCATCCCAGAAAAAAGAACGTTTGACCCTGTCATAGGTTTTGGTAAACTCGGAGTGCCCAGTTGTGGGTGTAGCATGAAGCTATGAAAGTACCGTGGATTTAAGTTTTGATTGTTTACTTAAATACAAATGGCCTTTGTATTGAAGCTCATCATGGAGCCAAGAGTACCCTGGGGAAACTGAAGAATTGGATTGCAATTTTTGTATCAGATGCAAACTTTTGGGATCGTGTAGCCATTCCCGGTGAACGTCTTGGAGCCAATCTGGTCAAATGAAGGAGAGAGAAAAAAAGGGATCCTTCATATTCATATTTTTGGGAAAGTTCATCCGCAACCACATTGTCTTTTCCTTTCTTGTAAATGATCTCATAGTCATATCCAAAGAGCTTAGTCACCCATTTTTGTTTCTCTGGGGAGAAAATGCGTTGTTCCAGAAAATACTCGAGGCTTTGATGGTTTGTCGTAATTTGGAAGTGTTGCCCCAATAGATAAGGGCGCCACAGATCAACGACATGCAGAATAACCAACATTTCCTTTTCATAGATTGATTTTCCCATATTTCGTTCAGACAGTTGCTTGCTGGTAAAGGCCAAAGGTCGACCCTCTTGCATAAGGATAGCGCAATTCCTTTCCCTAAAGCATCACATTGCAAGACAAAGGTATTTGTGAAATTAGGAAGGGTCAGGACTAGAGTTGTGCACATGGCCATCTTCAAGGTTTGAAAATCTTGAGAAGCTACTGGAATCCAAGTGAAAGAGTTCTTTTTTAGGAGTACAGTGAGAGGTGTTGCAATATTTTCATAATTCTTAACAAATTTGAGATAATAACATGTTAAGCCTAGAAATCCACGCAAGATTTTGAGAGTCTTTGGGTGAGACTTGTCTTGCATAACTTCAATATTTTTAGGATCCACCTTGACACCGTCCTTTCCAACCAGATGACCCTAAGTACTCGACTTCTGAGGCACCAAAAGCACATTTAGATTGTTTCAGGAAAAGTTGGTGCTGACAGAGTAGATGGAGAACTTGATCCACATGATCAAGATGGTCTATCCAGGTTTTTCTATAGATGAGGATATCATCAAAGAAAACTAAGACAAAATGATAGAGAAAGGATGGAAGACATGATTCACGAGGCTTTGGAAGGTGGAGGGGGCATTACACAAGCCAAAGGGCATGCCCAAAAATTCATAGTGGCCCTCATGAGTTCTAAAGGAAGTCTTAGGAATTTTTTCCTCTTTCATATGTATCTGGTGGTAGCCATAATGAAGATCAAGTTTAGTAAATAACTGGGTGCCACTCAATTCATCCAAGAGGTCATCAATGATAGGAATGGGAAATTTTTCTTCAATGGTGAGTTTGTTGAGGGCATAGAAGTCAGGACACATTCTCCAAGAAACTTCTTTCTTTGGGACCATGACCATAGGAGAAGAGTAGGGGCTCATACTAGGGCAGATAATGCTTACATTAAGGAGTTCCCGAACCATTTTCTCAATTTCATTTTTTTGGGAAAAGGGGTGATGATAGGGACGAATATTGGGAGGAAGGATTCCTAGTACAAGGGGAATGGAATGATCATGAACACCACGGGAAGGAGGGAGTCCCTAGGGAGTGGAAAAAACCACTTGATGTTTAGAGAGGATGGATTGGAGGTCTTGCAACACCGAGGGTGTCTCAGTTGCTTGTATGGCATGGAGTTGGGCAATAAACCCAGAATGACCTTTTTTGAGCATTTTTTCCATGCGATGGGAACTAATGATCTCAGGTGAACTAGCGGTGATGCCTTGGAACTTATATTGTTGGCCCTACTGGTCGAATTGCATGGTTAATTCCTTAAAATCCATGAGAATGGGACCCAAAGTCCTTAGCCAGTCTGCGCCCAACATAATGTCACAATCGCCCATGTCAATAGAAAACATATGAGATTTCAGGTGGTAGTCACCAATTTGGAGACGTACATTTTCACAATGCCCTCCACATTTCATGGAGCCTCCATTGGAAATCATGATTTGGAAATTATTGATTGCATGGATATAACAATGAGTTTCTTGGTCAATGCGGTGATGAATAAAATTATGGGTGCTTCCACTACCAACAAGAATGATGTCCTTCCTATACTTGATGTAACTGATTAGCTTGAGGGTTTAGGGAGTAGAGAATCAAGTGAGAGAATTTAGGGAAATGATCGGTTCTACTTTGGGAGGGTGTGAGGTAGGGGTTATGCCAGTGGTTTCAGGTGACTCAGACACAAGGGGAGTTTCAACATCCTCTTCTGAAATATCCTCTGAGATGGCCATAAAAATATTTTGTTCCTTACACTTGTGGCCCGAAAAATATTTGTCATCACAATTATAACAAAGGACTTTGAGTTGGCATTCAGCCATTTAAGCCCTGGTCAATTTTTGGATCTTTAATGGAGCAGAGAGGATAGTGGGATTTACTGGTTTAGTGTGAGAAATAAAAGAGGGTTTCTGTTTTTTAGAAGATACAACCTGTTGTGCTTATTTATCTCTTTTAGTAGACTCCACCCAAATCTGAGGCCAATCCATGAGAACATGGACATAAATCTCATCCTTGAGGCCACTGATAAAACATTCTCGAAAAAAGACATCACACATTCCCTCTGTCTGAAAATCCAAGTGCTCAAAAGAAACTATAAAGTCTTCCACTATTCCATATTGTTTCAACTTTGTCAAATGGCCTAAATGGTTGGTTTCAGTGTCAAAGCATTCATAAATATCTATCACAAAGTGTGTCCAAGCAATATACCCTTGATGAGAAGTTTTTATCCATTGCCACCATTTCCAACGTTCTTGAACTAGATAGAGAACACCATACCAGAGTTTTTCCAAGTCATCTGTAATGTCGTATAGAGAGAAATAATGTTCCATTTGGGTTACCCAACCAGTGGGATCTAAGCCAACAAATTTGGTCACATCCACCCGCGGAAGCCGTAGGTCACGCTGAATGTGATGGTGCTGAAAATTATGGGAATGAGAGGAAGTTTCAGCTTCGTTATGTGGAGGTGGGTTAGAAAAGGGGTTATCTGCAGGGATATGCAGCTTGGTGTAGATCATCGAAACGAAAGATCCAAGTTGGGTAGTCATGTCTTGTTTGAGTTCCTTGATTGAGGCGACGATGGAGGACTGGATGTTTGTATTGATGGTGGCAACATTGGCACTAAGTTGTTTCACTTTTTGTTGGCTCTCTGTGAAATTAGATTGCAAGGTATTGAAGCGAGCTTCCAAGTCTTGGCTACGAGTATGGTCCATGATGACGAGGGAACTGAGACGGGGCAGGTGGGGTAAAATATTTTGCTGAAAAATGATGTGTATGAATGTGATAAGGGAAAAGAGGTAAATCCAATCAATAGGTCTCAAATAATGGTGCAATTGTTTTTTACACTTGCGGAGTTATACTCTTGTCTGAAGAATATTGCAGTGATGAAATGCCCAAATGCTTAACCAGGAAAAAATGTGTAATTATTTGGAAACTCGAACACAGTTGTGCGGCAATAGATCTTGTCTGTTTTAATTTTTTATTTCCATCCCCAAGGGTTAGGTATTCAAGGGTTCTACAGACAAGGGTTTGGCCTGTGCTATAGCTCTCTGATATACGTGTGGGGTCCAACAGTAGTACTCGGCCCAGCATCTCAGGGCACCAACTAAGGAGGCTAGACCGTGCCCTTAGTCATACTACCCGACTACCCAGGTACTAGAGAGTATCTTCCCGACTATTGTTCTCAGTGGCACTATAGAAGTCAGGTGGTCGGTCAGTTTATCTAATGAGGGCTTCAAGAAATCTAGGCTGACCCATACATAGGTGTTGTCTGATGCACTACCACTTGAAGGGGTACCAACATGGGTTACAAGGGTGGCCAATAGATGTGTTCTTAATTACAACTTGTATTTCCTATGTGTATGAATCCCTCAACCATGGGTTTATGCGCGTAATGACAGATACATGTGGCTTAAAGACATCGAAATATGTCTCTACCCTGAAAAAAATTTAACCCACAATTTCTTTCAAGGAAAGTGCTCTAATACATATTCCATATATAAAAAGTATGCAGAATAGAAATAAAATGCTAGAAATGTCAGATAAACAACAATA
The DNA here is from genome assembly GCA_010110895.2 of Picea sitchensis. Taxonomy (NCBI): domain Eukaryota; kingdom Viridiplantae; phylum Streptophyta; class Pinopsida; order Pinales; family Pinaceae; genus Picea; species Picea sitchensis. The sequence continues at coordinate 53,553 of SNQJ01S0045094.1, forward strand.
TAACCATAATAACACCACAATAATATTGAAATGATAATAAAGTAACACCATAAAGAGCACTTTTATTACTGAGAGCAATGTTCATAGGCCTCTTCAAGGGGGAAACCTCTAGTCATGAAGATCTCTATTACAATAATATCCAAGCTAGGATTTTCATACCCTCGACTCCTAATTACACTAAATATGTCTATCAAAAGAACCATCTAGAGGAAGATCCTTCTAGAAGCGGAAGATTTTATTAGGTCTTCGTACATTCAACTTATTCTACTTTATTGCAAGACCTTATTAATATTGACCTTTATTACATCCGAATATATTGTTCTACCTATGTGAGGGTTAGGTCCCTAACATATTCAAGCTTGACAAGTCACATAATTTCTTTGAGAAATTGATTGTTTGATATAGTGATATTTGATGCACATTCTTAGGTGGCTTGTTTATTGATTGGATTCACTTATCATGATGTTATGACTTGAGATCCTTGGAGGGCATGCTCATTTATCTTTGCAGGACCTAGTTGGTGGACAGTTTTGGGAGAACAAGCCTAGATTGGGCTTCCATGGGGCTACAAGCCCACATGTTGGATGCCAAGGGTCCACATGTGGGATCATAGAGATGAAATATTGAATACCTAGAAGATAATTGGATGGACTTATCCCATGATTCATGTTATCTCTCTGTAATTTCCTTCACTGAGGAGAAAATAGGTACAAGAGTAACCTCAAAACCAACTTGGGGTTGGAAGCTATCCCTTCCAACCAGATAGGGCTATATATCTTCAAATCAATCATTGAAAGGACTGGTTTAGTTTAAATCAAAGGATATATCTTTAATGTAAATGAATTTATAAGGTTGGTTGCAATATGAACAGAAAGTACACTGGGTTATGGAGTCACTAAAGTCGAACATCAATAAAACTTATTGGATACCTGGTAGATTTAAGAAAGGACTGGATAGAGGAAAGATATAAAGTAATATTCTAAGCCAAATAGATATGTTGTAGACAACAGGTTACAGAGAAAAAATAATCTTTCAAGGCATCTAACAAGGATGAATCTCAAAGAAATTATAATAGAAGTACAACTCGAACTACATGCAACATAGCATCTGATAAAGATGAGTTCTGATACATATATTTGACATCAACATAGAGAAGAAACCATACAATATCAAGTATAAAAAATGAAAGCAAATACTGAGGAATCACATGCATAAAGTATCACAATCACATGTATCTCTGTGGTCAAAACTCAAGGACTTCTAATACAACAATTTTTTCATTAACAACAAGGAAAAATTACAATATGTTCAATAGTATTCCTATACACACTTGCCAACACTTTAGTTTTAATGGTTGCCTGAATATATAAAAAAAAATATGTCTATATTATCAAATTCGGATCCAACTATGATCCTACAATAGTGCTAATAGTTGCACATAATCAGCATGAGATCTTTAACGAACTCCTAAAAACAAGGAGTCGACTTGGACTCATTTAATTTAACTACAACGACTTTGATATGACAATAAATGAAACCCAAAATTGTGAATTCCACTACTGATGTTCGTTGGAGATGAGCTGGAACACTTTTCTAACTATTCAAGCTGAGTTGGAGGTGTTCTGGTCATTCTTTCACTGTTGTACAGCAAGTCCGTTGGGAAATCACCACCTATAGGAAAAATGTAGCAGAGTTATGCAACAACAAGTGGCATGTCATCACTTTTTAACTTTTGATATTTGACTGATAGTTGATGCTGTCTAAGGGTGATTTATATCTTATGAAGATGATGTGGCTCCTTATAGCTATTTTTAGTACTTATTTAAATCTCCTTGTATTTCCCAAATCATCAAACCCATGAGTAATAGTGAGTCTTTGATAAAATAATGTGCTTATGTATGCGACCTTTTGCAAAAATGGAGTCAAAATAGAAAAATGAAAAAAATATGTCAAAAACATATCAGTGGTTTAGTTCTCTGCTACTTCAGTGAGCAAGTCAAGCTTTCCATTATTTCCATTCTCCACCTACTGCAAAATTTGCTTGCAGGTCTTATTCTCCTTCCTAGAGGAGAAAATAATGCGCATGTCCCAAAATGAATTATCAGAAATGAAAGATGTAGATGAATTTAAACAACAGGAAGATCAACAAAATGATATGTCTGTGTTGATTTCCTTTTCTTCTCAAATTTATCTTCATGAAATTTTATTCCGAAAAGGTTGTGATAGTAAAAACGTAAATCGATGCGTAGTCGATTTAGTGGAGTTCAAGTAAACTATGATGAAATTGACCTATACATGATACATGCTTCAAGTCAGGCATGCAGGTGCCATGAAAAGGCCTGTCATTTCTCATTTGTAGAAAGCCTAACCTACCTTCTTGAGGAGTGGTGTGGGTGTGGGGCGAAGGTCACGGTTTGTTTTTTCAAATTTGGAAAAAAAATTACAATATTTCAAGATAATTATACCTTTTTATAAAAATATTTATGTTGTGATAATATAAAATATATATATAAAAAATTGAAGTAATATAAATTTTGTAAAGATATTCATTTTTGTACGCTTAAATCCACACTTTTATAGAGATAAATATTTATAATTATTAAACTTACCGAAACAAAATTAAATTAAATAATTAAAATGTTTATAAAAAAAATTAATTGCCTCATAACCCTCTTAGAGATTATACATGGTATTGATCTACAGAGTTGCAAAGTTCAATGAATCAATGATCTAGATTATGTTTGATTTTGTAATCAATGACCTAGATTCACTTTGATAAATTTAAAAATTTATAAGGTTTTGTTCGTTTGGAAGGTTGAGCAGATCAATGGTCAAGATTCATTTTGGTAGTTGGGAAAATGAGACAAACCGATGGTCTATATTCATTTCGGTTGTTGGAATATTGGAGTTGATTGATAGTCAATATCATATTGGCTTGGAGATCGACGACCTAGATTAATAAGATATTGGTTGAAAATTGTCTAAGTGTTGGAGTTGAATAAGAGAAATTGTCGATCCCCCATGGGCTCATGGTTGGGCGTCAGTCGATTCGGAGAAGTGTTGGAGTTGAGCAAGAGAAATCGCCTATGACCGATGGGTCTATGGTAGGGTGTCAACCCATTCCGCGAGGTGTTTGGGTTTCCCAACAGAATTTTTTTAAGGTTGATGAAGGAAAGAAGGTGATGATGTGTCATGCCACATCAACATCCATATGTGAAACAATCAATTTTATGTGAATTTTGATGGTCTTTGAAGGTCATCAAATTGGGGTGATTTTGACGCCTTAAATAGTGTTTTTAGGAAATCAAAACCCACAAGAAAAAAGTATACCAAATTTCATTGTGACTTTGCAACTTAAATAAAATAACTAGGAGAGAGCTATCCAATGAGATACTCTCAGTGAAAAACAAATCTCGTATGAGAAAGTTACAACTGAAATAGTTAAGGTAAAATTCCAACATCATTTTAATTAAAGAGGGCATTTAATTGCTTTCTCAGAAGTTTGTTTGGGGCGTAGGAGTAATCTATGGAAATCCTATTATCCATATAAGACACTCATGGAGCCATATTTGGGATATGAGTACCTAAAATTGTGCAGGAAGAAAAAAAAAGACATTTGTATCATAGATGAATAAATTGGGTAAAACAGTCAAAACTTCTTCAGACCAAAACTTTCATCTCAGAGCTCAGATTTGAGAAAACGAATAGTCACTGGAAAGGTATTGAGGAGTAGAATACATATTATTTCCACATAGAATTTTGAAATGGGAGCTAAAATTTCTCATAAAGAAATAAATATATATTTGTAGCAGTAAGTGAGTGGAAAATTGCAACTTGTAAATGTTGTAACTTTTCACTCAAATCAGAATGAGGCATGAATACAGCCATTGGAAATATGTTCCAGAGAGGAATTCATATAAAGAATCAGATTTTGAATTTATCCATTGTACTCTTCATAAATTTATGAGAATACTGACCTATATTCTAATTGATGAAATATTTTATGTTATGCATGTTCTAATAATAATTATTACATGGATATTTCTTGCAGAATTGTAGGTACATGAAAGAAAATTTGGTTCTTGTATGAGGACTGGAGTAATGGAAGATGCTCAGAGATATCACATCCATGAGGAAGAGATAATAGGTCTTCATTTCAACATGGGAAATGTTGAAACATAGTCTAATGGAAGAAGAGGCAGACATGAGCTTGTAAGTATGAGAAGCTTGCATAATGAAGTGTAGACCTATAGAGACAATAATGAAAGGATTATGAACTCTTAGGAAGGGATACTTCATAGTCTAAATATGTTTCATAAGAAAGTTAACAAAGACTCTGGCACCAAGCAAGCAACTAGTGTTAGACAAGTGACATAATTTAGATCCCATAGAAAAAGGGATGATCATGAAAATGACAGGTAGTCAAGAAGCACTAGTAGGAGCCATCATTCTCCAAGGAAATACACCAAAATAACTCATACAAGTTCAGGGCAAGGGAGTAGCCCAAGTGTTTCTCCTATTAGGAGGCCAAGGAGAAGGATTGAGGTATACATATTGCAAGGTGAACTCAGGAAGATTAAGGCAACAAATTTCAATGGTGAGCATAGGAAAAGAGAAGAAGTTGAGGATTGACTGTTGGAAATGAAGAAATATTTCCAGTTGCATGATTACCCCTCAAGGGTAGAAGCTAGAATTGCAACCTACCACTTGCAAGGAAATGAAACTATGAGGTTGCATCAACTTATGCAAGCCAAGAACCTTGATGAGAAAAGGATCTCATGGAGGCAATGCAAAGTGTTGGTTGTGGAGCCTGATTATCTTCTTGATTTAGATGTCTTTGTTTTCAGCCGTGTTTATACCACATGAAGACTTTACACCCTGAAAGAATGTACAGTCCTCCATGCGGGGGAGTGTATATGGGGATTAACCCTCCTGTGCAGTCCAGGGGGGTCATCCCCCTGGTTGGGGGGTCCGTGATCTAGGTGGATATTGGTGACCACCCACCTATTCCAACTGGCTCCTCTTGTCAGTTTTTAGTTCAACACGCTCTTCTGTACTTATTTTCAATTGTGGGTTCTACACTTTCGAGGCTATTTGAAGCCATACACATCTTCTAGGTGGATATTGGTGGCCTCCCACCTAATCTAACTAACTTATTTTATATGTTTTTATGTCAACACATCTTTTTGTACTTCCAGGGCCATTTTGGGTCTCTAAACAGTGTTTTTTGGTGTGCCACAATCAAACTGTAGATGGAGTCAGAGTTTGACAACATAATGCATAGTTCTCGAAAATACCTTTCCAATGGGCTATCAGGCACCTAAAATTGAGATCATATGCAAACGTTACGACCCCGAGAAGTTAAGGTACTAACTTACCCAAATGGGGCCCACATGACTTTTGGCGTTTCATCTCCTAGGGTTAGGTTTTTGGATGTCTAGGGTTTTTGCATTCATGTTTATCATAAAAAGGCCTTTAGAGCCTCATTTTAATCATCTTCTGGCGAATGAGCGTAACCGTCATATCTCTTCTCAGAGATAAAGTTTCCACCATTATAGTGAGTCTTGCAGTCTATATTTTTATAGTCTCTTTACAATTATTTCATTAATAGAAATCAAGTATTGTTCTATTTCTCTTTTTCTGGTAATTTTCATGAGTGTTTCATTGTAATTTCTCTGCTTTCATTTCATTCCGAAAATAATCCCGATCAGTGGTATCAGAGAAGGTTGCTCTTGATTGTTTTTTCAGCGCATGTCCTCGACGAGGTCTGAGTATATCCAGTTGGATCTCGAGCTTCTCTCTCTTGAGTAAAATCACTCTCACACGCCCAAGAAACCCTCGATGGAAGAAGAAAATAAAAATTGTGGGGTAGAATATTCTATTAACTTGTTTCTTGAGCAAGCTCTCGCGCGACAAAGGGATGAAATGATGGATAATTTTGCACACATCCTTTAATGCCCGTCGATAGAAACATGCGCATCTTCATTAAGCAGACATTTTGGAGGAACATCTCCCTTCACTTTACAAGTTAATTTTGATATTCCCATATTTGAAGGTCAGATAGATGCAGATGCCCTAGAAAAATGGTTAAATCTATTAGAAGGTTATTTCTCTGTTCAAAATTTTTCCGATAGGGAAAATATCACCTTCACACTCCTCAAGGATCTCCCCCATTTCAAACATTGGTGGAAACTTACTAGGAGAAAAGTTCCATAGAGGAATATGGAATATATGGAGCCAAGCCTACTTAGGATGTTTTTGTGGATGTGGACAAAGAACAATACTATCATGTTCATAACTATGAAGACCAGTACATGAGATGGACCACACTGCGGCAAGAGAAGATCCAAACAGTGTCAAAGTTCACAAATACTTTCCATACCTTGTGCACCAAGCTAGATATCAAATACTCTGAGTGGCATCTGGTTCTAAAATACCGTGGGGATATGCATAGGTACATCCAATCCGAAATGGATTTCCTAAACATCTCATCAGTGGGAGCTGCCTATTGATATGCTGTCAAAATCAAGAAGAAATTTAGGCACCAGAACAAATGGGAATTTGGGTCTACAAATATGCAACAACCAAACCATGGTAAATATGACCCTAACCAATATCCTCTAAACAACTAGTCTAAGACACAGGAAAAGAAGGTTAAAGGAAAGATGAAGAATGACCATGGGAAGTGGTGTGAATTCCACAAAATCCCTTAGAACAACACCAATGAATGTCTCTCAAAACAATAATTGGTGGCCAAGGTCAAAGACAAGGAGCCGAACCCTGATTCATAATTTGATCTAGAAAATATTGAAAAAATACAGATCATCGAAGCAAACCCCACTGCTACTTTCGCGACCACAACAATTCAACTAGAAGAACTAGTAGATCCTGAAGAAGGGGAGATCCTCTTCCATTCACAAATGTGGGTGAAGGGGACCCCGTTGTATTTCATTTTTGATAATGACAGCCAGAAGAACCTCATCTCAGTTGAGGTCATTGAACAGCTTGGGTTGTCGACAAAACCACACCCAGAACCATACAACATTGGGTGGCTTCACCAGGGACGAGATATCTGTGTCATCCAACAATGTCGCCTTTCCTATGGCATCCATCCCTTCAAGGACGAGGTAGTGTGTGATGTTTCCCCTCTTGATTTTTGTGATATTGTTTTGGGCCAACCATATATGTGGAAACAACATGCTGTTTATGAGTCTCGATCCCATAGTGTTATTATTACTCTGGGGGGTCATCTCTACTTGATACTAGAGGTAGTTCTAACTTTTTTTCCACCAAAATAGTGCCACAAGGTAATCTCTCATACCGCAAAATTCAACCTCTTCACAGTATGTTTAAAGGATGCACAAAAGGGCACTACAACCATTGCAACCTCAACACCTTCTATCCAACAGAAGCAGAATGTTGAAGGGAAAGAGGATATTGTTTATTCACCTACAAGGGCTCCTAAACAATGCCCCGTCAAACCCAGAGACAACAGGTTGGTGGAACAAATTCAACCCCTCCAACAATAGGTTTGTGACAGTCTTCCACAGACCAAGCAACACAACTTCTCCAACAAGGCACACAATTCACCAAGATTCAGATTCAGATTCATAAAATGATTTCCCCTCTTCCTTGGCACTCAACGCAATGGATACCATTACTTCCTAAGGGGGGAGGACTGATCCAAGTGTATATTGGTGGCCACCCACCTATTACAACTAGCTCATCTTATCAATTTTTAGTTCAACACATTCTTCTGTACTTATTTTTAATTGTGGGTTCTACACTTTTGAGGTTGTTTGAAACCCTACACATCTTCCAGGTGGATACTGGTGGCCTCCCACCTAATCCAATTGGCTTATTTTATATGTTTTCATGTCAGTACATCTTTCTATACTTCCATGGTTGTTTTGGGGCCCTAAACAATGTTTTTTTGGCGTGTCACAGTCAAACTACACACAAAGTTAGAGTTTAACAACATAATGCATAGTTCTCGCAAAGCCCTTTCCAACAGGCTATAACGTGCCTAAAACAAAGATCGTATGCAAAAGTTATGACCCCAGGAAGTTAATGTACTGACTTACCCAAATGAGGCCCACATGAATTTTGGCGTTTCATCTCCTAGGGTTAGGTTTTTGGATGTCTAGGGTTTTGGCATTCATGTTTATCATAAAAAGGCCTTCAAAGCCTCATTGTAATCATCTTCTAGTGAATGAGCATAGTCTTCACATCTATTCTCAGAGATAAAGCTTCCACCATTCTAGCAAATCTTGCACTCTGTATTTTTACAGTCTCTTTACAATTCTTTCATTAATAGAAATCAAGTATTGTTGTATTTCTCTATTTCTAGCAATTTTCATGATTATTTCATTGTAATTTCTCTGCTTTCATTTTGTTTCGAAAATTATCTAGACCAGTGAATCTAGGGATCTGTTTTTCATACCTCGGGGGCATTTGTCGAGGGTAACCCATAATTTTACTCATATCCAAGGGTTTAAAATTTCCTAGGTTCCAATTAGAAGCCATGTTTAGCTTAATCATTAGTGGAGTGACCAGATAATCCTTCTAGGGATCATCAAATGAAAAAGAGGGAATCACCCTCAGTGGAGTCCCAAGTAAGCTTCATAAGATAAAGACTTTGAGGGAAAGTCTTACCAAAAAAGTTTCATTGAGCAATATTGACTTAGTGTTCCCTGGAAATGGTGCGAAAATGTTATTGCACAATCTGTACTTACCTAAATCCCAAAGCAAGTAGATGCAAGATTCGCGTAACATGGGTTGACCTATCACTGTCACCTTAATATGAAACCCCTTTATATTTAGGAGTATATTAATGTACCCCAAGGGAGATGTCCTCGGTGACCTAAGGGTTTGAGAAGGCTAAGGCAATAAAGTTCCCCCCTCTCACAAGTCACTTAGTTTCAAGGGTTCTTTGTATCTTATAGAGATGGAGTAAAAGATAAATGAAGTGTATCTGCCCATAAAAAGACAAAAAAATAGAAAAGGGGAAGTTTCCAAGTACCAAAATGATAATAATGCTTCATAAGACAATGAAATCTTAAGAAATATACTAGCTGATATACAATTGCAGCAGTACAATAGTTTACAACAACAATGATAAATTTGTAACAACCACAATAATTATGCTTCAAAATGCTTGAGAAAAGACTAGAAATAGTAGCTTTAAGTAGGAAAAGTGATATTAGATAGTCGCAAGTAGATTTAGCAATGTCTAGCTAGCATAACATGTCACTTTTAAGGTTAATTTGTTGTTGTTAGATGGTTATAGCAATCTTTTGCAACAACAACAAGTTGGTTAGTGAATTAGGCTAATCTAAGGTTAGTAGGGGTTAGTGAATGTTCCAAAGAAGATAGTTTGAAAGTGGTTTGATCAATCAATCACTAGTGGTGACTATACTAGTGCCTTCTAGGGTAATGGAATCAATTATACTAGCAACAACTCTTAGAGTGAAATAGAAATGATAATACCTAGTCAAAGGAGATGGAGAAAATGAGAGAGGTGTTGGTAACCCAAGCCCTCAAACATCCAAGTCCTAGAGGTAATTGCTAGAAAGTAAGAAAACTTAGGCCCTAACGATTTCTCTTTTCCTTAGACAAATTGAGATAAAATATGCAATGGGCAATGTAAGTAGGGTTACTAGAGTGCTACAATGGTAGAGCTCTAGTATCTACTTCTATACATGGTGCTCCTCGAGAAATTTAAACAAGTAGGAAATTATAGAGAAAAGGATAATAACATATGCCTTTCTCCTAGGGTTTCAAGCAAGCAATTTCATAACCTTTGACACGAAAAAGTAAAATTCACCATAAGAATTCATTCACAATAAATAAATGCAGATTTTTTACTTAGTTCACCAAGAATAATCAAGCTCAAACCCTAGTTGAAGATTTCCCACCATGAAAATATCCAAGATACACCACAAATGCCTCTCCAAGAAGTTGCACACCACTTAGTTTCAGCCAAATACCCTTAAAGAGGGACAAATTCCAGACCACACACTTGTTTGATGAGTGATGATGATAAAAATGAGAGTTTTTCTCTCTTATTTATACAGTTTCAATAACCTTTAATTAAAATTAGGTCATAAAAAGGCCGACATGGCTAAATTACATTAAAATCCAACTTTTACATAAATGACAACAATTAAACCCTAATTACATCTTCAATGGTGGCATCATTTCCTTCTAGGGTGAGGTTAGGCCCCCAAGGTGGAACATTAGGCCTCAAATGCAAAATGTCTGGCCTCCAAAGGCCCTAAATTTTTCCACACGTGCCAACTAGCACCAAACCACCCTCATAAATGCAAACCCTGTCTGGATGAACTCTAGGGTCAAAATGATGATGTCAGGGGATCTCAAGGGTCAAATTCCTCAAGAAAAGGCAAAACCCCCTTGGGTTTAGGTATGTCGAAGTGTCTATGGTGCAACGTCCTTCCTTCTTCCTGGTACCAACCTCCAGTTTCTCTTTCCCCTTGGTGGGGTCACAACATCCATCTGTTGGGATTTCAGCCCCATGGAGGTCCGAGCTAATCATTCCCCCATATGTACCTGTCCACCGGGCAGAGTCCTGCAGCAGCAACACGTACACCCTCCATGGGCTCATAAGTCACAGGGATCATAGCAATGTCAATCAAATATAATAATCAAATTACCCAAACATGTGGATCAAACCCCCGTTTACCCAGACAAATGCTCAAAGACATTATGAATTTTAACAAGTCAGGTTTGGAGAAAATCTCATGATGTCCTATTAGGTTAATCCTCCTTAAGTTTAGGGTGTTTCCCACGTGAGAACCAATCTAAGGTCATGTAAGTGTATGTGAAGTGGAGTAGGGGAAATGTTTGGGCAAAGGGTGCTGTGGTAACATGGAAATGTAGGTCTTTCCTGTGGGTTCCTCTGTAGAGGGTGAGTTGCACCTTATCATGGATGCCATTTTTTTCTAGCCCATTTGATGCCTTTTATTCTTAGTCTTATTTTTTTTTAAGGAAAAAGCTGGGGGATATTGCTCTGGCTTGGTGACCAGAGGTGACAATGTTACCCACAAGCATTTCATGGAGATAAGAAGGTTGGCTCGTGATGAGACCCCCTTTCTCTTGGCTATGCCACCAAGATCCACTACCCTAGTTTGGTGACCATATAGATGGTAATGTCACACCGTTACATACCCATGGACCTAATAGGCCGGTTCATGATGAGACCTCCCATCCACCAACTAGTACCTTGTGTTTTGATTTATCTTATGTGTCCACTTTTCTTACTAAGAAGTTCTTTATTTCTTTCTCAGGAATCCCTGGGCAAAGCATCTCAAAGGTTTTATTTTGGATTTTAACTCTTTCCAGCTTCTTTTACCCCTTGTTCCTTTAGCCCCTTCTTCCCACAAGGAAAGATACAACCCTTCCTAGCATGGAAAATCCAATGCTAGAACCAAGATGGGGAAACGTGAGAGCAATAATGATGGAAAGTGGTAAGTATGAAGGGAATGGATGATGACCTTTCACAGACCCACCTAGTGGAAACTCATCCTAAAGGGGAATCAACTTACTAGGACATCATGTCACCCTCCTAGGTATGAACAAGTTAAAGAGCATAATTTCCAAGCAAACATTATGAAATGAAAGACAATTCATTGAAACATATTCAAGTTCTTCAAAAATCATAGTGACACATACCATGATACTCGGACTCATAACCTCATGGAGCAAGACTTACTGCTACTTCAGGACTAGACTAGTGGGATGGATGTTGTTGATGTTGATAGGTGGGATGCAATGAAGAAAATATGGTCCCTCCAGGGCCATGCTCAAGTAATCTGGCTCTCGGCACTCCATGTCTAGGACATGTGGGCCTTGAGACATGATCTCCTTAGTTATCCCTAGGATAGGGGATATCAGATCCAAAATTTACTTCCAATTTTTGGAAGGGGTTTTTCAAAGACTTTGGGAGAAATCTATATCTCGTTACATCGTATCACCCAAAGTCAGATGGGAATATAGAGAAGACTAATATAACAATTGAGGACATGCTTAGAATGTATGTAATGGATTAGCCATCAAAGTGAGAAGATTATATTCATTTAGTTGAATTTGATTACAATAATGGCTATCATGCCTCCTTGAAAATGACTCAATTTGAAGCATTGTATGGAAGAAAGTGTAACACTTTGGTGATTTGGGATAATCCAGTAGATAGAACTGTTATTAGGCCATATTTGTTGAAGGCAATTGAAGAGAAATGGAAAAGATCAAGTATAATTTAAAGGTTGTCCAAGATAGGCATAAGAGTTATGCGGACAAGAATAGAGTGTTTAGAGATTTTAAAGTGGATGAACATTTGGTTTTAAAATTAAAGGCGAAAATAAGTTCTCTAAGATTAGGAAATTTCCCAAAGTTTGCAGCAAGATATTGTGGACCTTTTGAAATATTAGAAATGATAGGGCCATTTTCATACATGATATCATTTCCTACATCCATGAGAGTACATAGGTTTTTTAATGTGTCATTATTAAAGAAATATGTGCATGACCCTAACCACATAAATGATTGGACTGTGCTCCAGGTGGAGCACGAAGGAGATTTTTGAGTGGAGCTGTAATGTCCCCCACCTCTTAGAGAGGTGATGAGGAGACTCAGTGGCCTGGGCACCCCCACTAGGTCATAGTCTCACACTGAAGGGGGGAAATTCAAGAAGTTAAAAGTTATATTTTTAAGTTGACTTAAGAAAGGGAAAGG
>SNQJ01S0045094.1:68703-87541 GCA_010110895.2 Picea sitchensis
GCACATATAGTGCATCAACTCTTTTGATTACGAATCCCGGTTGATAATTTATGTTTGGTAATATATTATGCAAATAATTGTACCAACAGTTGCTAAGGGGACATGGAAATAGATGGGGGATGGATTAATCCACAAGAGGGTGGAGGTTCTATGAGAATGTCTAGAGGGGTTTAAGGGGGAAATACCCATGTCTATTAATTCAACCCACATTCCTAAATTTTATTATCATTATGTATTAAACTCTATTTGTTGATTGAGTGTCCCCAAAGGCATCATTGAATGCATGTAAGAGGGTGAGTGTGAGAAGTCACATCCCATAGTTATTGAGAGCATGGATATTGAGTACAATCAGCTTGGGGAAGTGTGTGAGTCAAGCAAGCAAGCCAAAGGAGAGAAAATTTGTATGGGTATCTACAATAATTTTAGACATACAATGTTTTTGTATGAATAAGTAGAGAGTAGAAAAGAGAGTTTGGAGTTGGAACATCCATGGAGGAAGAATTATAGAGCATGTGGGAGTGTTTTTGGAGCTTAATACTGAAGAGCTAGGTCATCAATCCTGGAGAGTCAACTCTTGTGTGAGTTACACTGTAACAACAAGTGTTTGTTGTTGTTTTTGTTAGTAGTTTTTCTAGCAATGAGTTCCTTTGAGTTCCCAACAGAGAGATTCATGGTTACCCGTGCTAGAGAGACCCTGATAAAAAAATGGGACACCTAAGGGACTGATATCAATGAAGGGGTACATTCCTTGGGTTGGGAAGGTTGAGACGAATAAATTTTTTGGAAGTCCATGATAGTTGTAGGAGAATACTAGTGGGTTGTGTGTTTTCTGAGATGCGAGTGGACAATGAGAGACTAACCTCTTTTGTGAATTGCTAGCCCCAGATCGGGGGTGACTTGTTGTTAAGATTTGGAACAAAAATTATATGGTTGAGTGGAACTTTTGTCCCAAGAAACTGGTTACATAACTGTTTATAAAAGATAAGTTTTTTTTGTATTTTCTGGTTGCATTATGTAATACCCCAGTTTTGAGTCCCCATATTAAATAATATATTTTGATTTATTTGTTGAAATAATAGAGCACCCAAATAATTGAAAGAGGTAGGAGTGCCTAGGAAATGTAGTTCTTTGATCATCATTAATAATAAAATACTTCATTGGTTGCTAGACGAACAATGACAAGAGTTATAGGGGGTTATGATTCAACACAAGAGGGGGCTTAAACCCATAATTGTTTCAATGGGGAGAGGTGGTTACATGAGATTCTTGGAGGAAGGCCATGTGGTTCTTGATTTCTCATATAAATATATAAACCCATCTTGTGGGTTGTTTGGGGGTTCTTCTCCATTCTATATTTCACGCTTTCATTAATTGTTGATCATTTATCATTCTACATTCATTCTTTTTCTTCGATTGGGACATCGGGGTGAATTGTTGAGGATGGATTCATTGTTGTTGTTGGTTGTAAATATTGTTGGTGTATTTCATCCATGAATTAATGCTTACATGCTTGATATGCATTGGAAAGTATTAAGTTTTGTTCACAGTTGTGAATCTTGAGATTCCCAGCATGGATATTCATGACCATATGCACTCGATCCTTGGAAGGCGGTGGATAGATTGACAGACTATGTGACATCAAAGGGGGTCCATTATCTTGGGTTGTGCATGCTAGAAAGAAGAGATATGGTGTAATTCATATTGATGTATGCTGAGAAACCTATGAGAGCTTGAATGCTAACCAGTTTGGGAAGATGGGTGACACCATGGAACCATCCTTGTGTATTCATAGCCCTGGATTGGGGGTGATCTACTATTGAGACTTGGAACAACAATGTCTATGGTTGGGTGCAGTCATTTGGTAATTGATTTAATAAAGATAAGTGATCTCTCTATCATGGTTTTCTTTGTTGTATATTTATTTCTTCTGTGTAATATTATTATCTCTGAGATATGATGTATTTGTACTAATCATGTTTGTTGGTTATTTCCATGCATGACATGTTAATATTTTAGTTTTACAATTAACAAGAATATTGATGAATTCATGTGTATATTTCATGCTTCTTTATTTGATTAATTGATATTAGAAATGAAAAATAACCCAAGAGGGTGAATTTAGAGATACCCGAGTAATGGGTATGTTTTCGAGTAGAGCATGAAGCAAATCGTATTTAAAAGAAAATAATTTTTTTTTGGCTTTGTTGCTCTGGGTGTGTCACATATTGGTATCAGAGCCCTAGTTTTACAACACTGGGCCTTGAAAGGGCATGTTACAAAAATTTTGGTGGTATTTCTTGAATTAATTATTGGTTATCGAATAATGTCGAGGTGTAACAGTGTCAAGATCACAGTGGAAATAGTTCTCGTGCGATCCATCAAAGACCTAGCATCTCAATTATCCTTCCCTTTGTGATGTGAGCCTCTAAATCAATATTATTCCTAGCGAGGAAACTAAAAAACAATCATTTTCAATCAAGCTTCTAAGTGGGTTATCCACCATCAATCTATGGACTGCAAAAATCTTTATCCCACATGCATGAAGGGAAAGGTGAATGAAAAGTGTATAAACAAAGGCCAAACCTTTGTGACATGCGCGTGAAGCACAAAGAGTCACAGAACCCTACGGAGTTGCGCCTTATGTAATTTTTATCACCACGTCAAACACATAGTCTGTATGTCTAGTCGATGCCCCATCATCCTTTTAATTGTGCTAGATGTCAGCCTGTGATACACACCTTATTTCTACGTGTTAGTAAACATATGTGTCAGGTGAGTTGGTGGACCCTTGTTGGGCCTAAGCCTTTGGTTGGTTTCCCTTAATTGACTACCCAATTGGGTATGGAGGCCCTTTGACCTTTGCTTTAAATATTATCCCTTGGATCTGTAGGATGATAGATCTCAATCATCCATCGAAGAGGTGTCGGTCAGAGTGAGTTGCAATCTTGGAGGGGGAGAACTCCGATGGGAGGCACTTTGAGGAACAATCTACACCATTGATCGGTGAGTGGGCATGAGGTAATGACAGTTATCGATCTATTGTGGATCCTGTAGGGCCGAGTAAGAAGAGTTAAAGGGATGGAACTGAATTGTTGAGCAGTTGTGAACTCCAATTGAATCATGACCATTGGATAATGATATTTGGAATTGTTGGATCCGTCTTAGGGAGTAAACCCGGAGTGTGATGGTTAGAGTGGTCAGAGAGAATGGAGTGAGGATAATATTATGGAAAGGGCTCCAAGAATAAATCTAAGTCATAGAACGACATGAGGGAAGATACAACATCAACTGTAGATCTCGTGGGTCTCATTTGTAACATGGAGAATGGGCATTGAGAGCAGAGAGTAACTATTGTGCAAGTGGGGAGTCGTTGGTTCCTAAAATCTAAGGACCATTAGATATTCCATAAGGGTATTGTCAAACCAGTTCTTTCAAAGTGGGTAGTGAATTCTGGAGTGGATGCACTCGAACGGAGAATATTTTGACGATAAATAAATTCCCCAAAGTGTTTCAAAACGTTGATTGGGGTATTGAGGAACCAAGTTGTAGGTGTCATGTCAATGTCTGCATAAACACCACATCGAACGAAACAAGTGATTGAGCATCATGTGGATTCCATGTGATGATTCTGCATAAATTAATGAGTGAATACCTAATAAATTTCCAAAGGTTGTAACCTTTTCCCCCAAGCTCGAAATTAAGCAAGAAAATAGTCATTGGAAAGTTCTCGAAGAGAGGAATTTATTTATGCACCCAGAAAATTATTTTGAGCAGCTGAACCCGCAACCAATTCAGACTAAAATGAAATATGGCATTAGGGAAAATTAAAAAGAGAAAATTTATATATACAATTTTGTTACAGTCCTTTCCAAAAATGCTTATACATGCTTATGCTTTCGTTTTGGCTAACAAATATTATGTCAAGTGTACATTGTTTTGCAGAATTAAGGGATATAAACAATATAAGAATGAAGATATGGGAAATGGAGGAAGGGAAAGGATAATTTATTCATGATAAATCATCCCAGGGTGAAAACATCAGTGTTGGCAATACAAAGACATAAGAAAATGGACACAAGGACAAAGGGGAACAAGAGACATTAATAGAGATGGTGAGAAGCCTAAAAATAGAAGTAAAGAACTATCAAGAAAAAAATGAGAGATTAATGGAATAAAAAAACCAAATAAATGGTCAAGTAATGAAAATCCTAAATTAGCTGCATAAACAAGCAAATAAGGGATCAGGCTCAAGGCATGAGGAAGAAGGAAAAAAGTATGAAAGAAGAGATAACTACAGAGGGACTAGTTATTCCAGAAGTGCTAGTAGGACTCATAGGAAACACTCACCTCCTCACTCAAAAAGGAAAATTTATGCATCTGAAGACTCCATAAGCAGTCCATAGGTGTCTCCTATTAGGCACAAAAGAAGAAGACATGAATTGGAAATTTTGCAAAGAGATCTAAAGAATCTTAAGACACCAGCCTTTGATGGTGAAAGAGAAAGAGAAGATGATGTTGAAGCATGGTTTCTTGGAATCAAGAAGTATTTTCAATTGCAAAATTATTCACCTAATCTTGAAGAAAGAATTACCACATATCATTTGCATGGAAAATATGTTGTGTGGTGGGATCAATTGAAGCAATTTGAACACATTAATGAGATCAATATCACTTGGAAATAGTCCAAGAGATATTTTCAGAAGGAGTACCTTTCATATCACTTCTATGACAAGAAATTGTAGGAGTTCTTTTGCCTTGGGCTAGGAAGCATGACCATGATAGAGTATGAAAATAAGTTCTTGGGATTCTTAAAGTATGTGGGGTTTATCAAGGATGATAAGGCGAAGATACAAAGGTTTTTTAGTGGACTTACATCCTTCTATAAAGAGATTATTCAATATGATGAACCTAGAACTTTGACAGAAACCATCAGGAAGGATAAGTACATGTATGAGCAAGGCAAGGGAAAAGATTCATTGCAGAGATATTGGAAGAATAAGAAGAAAGAGAAGTTTGGTTAGAGAAATAAAGGATTCAAACCTCCTTTCAACAAAAGTATCCCAAACAAAAATCAACAAGATCAGTCCGCTAAGGATGAATCCAAGAGAGAAGAATCCTTGGGAAAAATTGGAATACCACCAATCCAATGTTGGGGATGCAAAGAAGATAACTTGTACAAGGATTGCACTCACATAAAATACAAAGTGAATAACATGTAACACATCCAAGAGGATACAACAGTAGAAGATATGGGTAGAATATATGCATCCCTAAAAGATCGACAAGAAGAGTACCAATCCAGTATGATCAAAGTGGAAGGTAAGATCATTAATCATCCTATTGCTATCTTAATTGATTTAGGATCAATCCATCATTGCATTGATCCTTAAATAGTGAATAGATTAAATTTGGATAAAATTAATCTTGATAAATCAAGCTTGGTTCAGCTAGCCACTAGAACCAAAAGAAGGATCAATGAGGTTGTTAGAAGTTGCCCAATATATCTGAATGGAGTAGGTGAAATTTTTTATATGAATGTCATCCCTTTATGATCTTGTGATATTCTAATTGGAATGGATTTGATGGAAAAGAATCATGTTGTCTTAGACTGTCATAGCAAGACATTTACATGCCTTGATGAAGAAGGAAAATAGAACATTGTGAAAGGAATTCCAAGGCCCATATATATAAGGGAGATTTCATCCTTAAAACTGAATATATGTTTCAAGAAAGGATGTCAATTGTATGAACCCTGAGTGGAGGAGCCATAAAGGACAAAAGGGCCAAGCCTTGATAATTTTTCGGTACTGCAAGAGATTGAAAATGTATTCCAATAAATATCAGGGTTGCCACCAAAGAGGGAGATATATTTCTCTATCGGTTTAGTACCAGGAGATGCCCCAGTATCAAAAAACCTTAAAAAATGAGTACACCATAGTTAAATGAATTACAAATGAAACTCAAAGAATTGATGAAGAAAGGGTACATATGTCCAAGTGTTTAACCTTGGGGAGCACCAATACTCTTTGTCAAAAATAAGGATTGAAAATTGTGGCTATGTATTGACGTTATACAGCTGAATGAAGCCATTGTGAAGAACAAATACCTTATACCAATAATTGATGACCCCTTTGATCATCTAAGAGGGGAAAAGGTATTTTTAAAAATAGACTTGAGATCAAGATACCACCAAGTAAGAATAAAAAAACAAGACATCAATAAGACAACCTTTAGAACCAAGCAAAAGCATTATGAATTTGTAGTGGTGCCATTTGGGATGACCAATGCACCAACTTCTAAAGGTTGTCTTATTGATTACATACTTATCCATGTTACTAGGAACATCTTGGATGACATACTTATCTATTCTAAGTTATAAGAAGACCACGAACATCACTCGAGGTTGGTATTGCAAGTGTCGAGGGAACATTCGTTGTACACCAAGCTTAGTAAGTGTTATTTTTACGAAGAATAGATCCATTACTTGGGAAAGATTATTTCAGAACAAGGTATAGTAGTGGATATGGAGAAGATTGAAGCCATTAGAGGATGGCCAACACCCGGGAATGTTTCAGAAGTCATATCTTTTATGGGATTATTTGATTAGTACAGAAGATTTATAGTGAAGTTCTCTAATATTGTTCATCCCATCACTTCTTTGCAAAATAAGGGAATTAAATTTGAATGGAAAAATGAGTGTGAAGAGAACTTTAATTTGTTGAAAGAATTACTTACTAGTGCACCTATTTTAAATATTGTTGACCCAAATGAAAATTTTGTGGTATGTACAGTTGCATGCAAGGAAGGACTTGGTGGAGTCCTCACTCAAAATGGACATGTCATTGGTTATGAGTCCAGAAACATTAAAGAACATGAGAGGAACTATGACACACATGACTTGGAACTTGCTACCATTATTCATGCATTGAATATGTTGAGGCATTATCTCATGGGAAAGAGATTTGAATTAAGAATAGATCATAGTGGTCTGAAATATATTTTTGAACAACCAACTTTGAATGCCAGGAAGACAAGATGGATGGAATTTTTAAGCGAATACGATTTTGACATCAAGCATATCAAAGGAAAAGAAAACAAATTTGTTGATTCACTTAGTAGAAGAATACATTTCATGCATGCTACAACAATTAGTTTGCATCAATCATATTTGAAGAGAATAATTTTAGATTTCGATGTTACAGATCAACATTACCTACAGGTAAAAGAAATCATACAACAGGAAAATATACAATAGGAAATTAGAGAATATGATATTAAGGAAGATGGATTACGTATGCATAAAAATAGAATTTATGTTCCTAGTTCCGAAGAACTTAGGAATTTGGTATTAAAAGAAATGCATAATTTTTCATATGTCGGTCATCTCGGTTACCAGAAAATAATTGTAGTAGTGAGAAGCCAATTCTTTTGACCAAGAATGAAGAAAGATGTTTCTTATTACATCACCAAATGTATGGAATGCTAGAGAGTGAAGGTTGAGCATAGACGCCCAATGGGTTTGTTATAGTCATTACGAATTTTAGAGAAGAAAAGGGAAGTAGTAACCATTAATTTTATAACTAAATTGCCTAGGACAAAAAGGAAACATGATTCAATAATGGTAGTGTTCTATAGATTGACAAAGGCCACTAATTTTGTCAGTTTAAAAATGACACATACAGTAGCTAATATTGCAGAAATTTACATGAGGGAGATTGATAGGTTGCATGGCATACCTAAGGAAATTGTATCAGATAGATATACAAAGTTCACTTCAAAATTTTGGAGGGTATTATTCAAGGGATTTTGCACAAGTATGAAATTTATCATAGCATACCATCTACAGTCATATGGGTAGACAGAAAGATTCAACAAGGTGATTGAGGACATGTTAAGAATGTATGTGATGGATAAGTCATCTAAGTGGGAAAATTACTTGCATTTGGTTGATTTTTCCTATAATAATGGGTATCAAGATTCATTGAAAATGAGCCCCTTTGAAGATTTATATGGTAGGAAATAAAATACTCCAGTGAGTTGGTGTTACAAGAAAAATCTCTCTATGGCTAGGGTAAACCAAAACAGACAGAAATGACTACAGAAAATGACTCTATTCTCAAGTATGCTATGCAAACAAATATGCTAGAAAGAAAAGATAAAGGGCCTTCCTCATCTAGATGTTCAATGAAGTCCACCATTGAGCACTTGACCCAAAGCAATATACTTGCAACTAGTCCTCAACCACTAAGCACAACAAGCATATGGTGATAATAAATGATGTTGGCACATTCAATAGCATAATCCATTAATAAACATGACAAATAGGTCCATGGAATAATAATTCAAATATTTGCAAGATATCAATGGGACAAGAAAAGAGTATTTCTAATATTAAATGATTATCAGAAGTGAAAATGTTACAGAATTCCATGTCGGCACGGTTCGAAACCGAGAAACTAATTTCCTTCCATTTGGGCCTCCACCACTTCAATCCTCCACCAAAGGAAAGCTCATAAAAGAGAAACAATGAGGTTCTCAATCAAAAAGGGAAGATATTGGGGGCTGAACAATGTGTTCAGACTTAAAGGACAAAGGGATGCAGACTTGATACTCATACCGGTCATGATCCATTATCCATTTCTGCAGCATAACCTTACTCATATGAGTCATGATCCATTCCTCCTCTCGACCATTTCTTTTATAGAATTTTTCTTAGTGACCACTTGCCATTTGCACATTTAATTTTTTTTTTTTTAAATTAATTATGAATTATCCCCCCCCCATACACTTGTCACTTGTTCCCTTGGTTGTACCAATAAATCCACAATTTAATTAAATTAAATGTCAATTTCCCTCACCCATCCTAAAAGAACTCCTAAAATCAATCCTATTTGTCCCTTTATTCCCTTTATTTCCCCTTTAATGACTAACACCTTTCTAAAACTGAGTTGTGTTTAAATTAGGAAAGTTCTTTAGTTAGACTAGACTCTAGATACCTTTCTATGCTTACACATATTTATGCTTACACATATTTATGCTTTATTCCTTTCTCAATTTAAATTCTAATTTAGTATTTACTTGCACAAGGTGTATTAAATCATTTCTTTCGATTTGTTTTATTTTTATTGATTCTTAATTTGAATTATTTCATCCCCTCATCATTTAATTTAAAATTTTAGTTTTTAGTCTTCTCATTCACTTAGACTTAGGATTTAGTTAAATATTTATTTGCAAACTCCTAGACCCTTAGGGATTATTCTTAATAAATTCATTCTTCAGTTAATTAATTAATTCGGTAGGTGCTCAAGATCTTATAAGGTTTAAAATTCACTCAAGTTTTCTAGGCCACCTAGATTCATTGACTCATTGGTTTTTTTTTTTAAACACTGCGACGTGCCCTTCAAGATGCACTTTGTGCTCCAAGGGTGCCAATCACCATTGATTTAAATTTTAATTACACGACGTGCCCTTCAAGACACACTACGTGCTCCAAGGGTGCCACTCACCTTTAACTAGTTTTGATAGTTTTCAAACCCTTGGAGTCAATACTCCATTTAGGCGATCTTGTGAGAGACTAAGGACCTCTAAGGAATAAGGACCCTTCCTTATTATGCTCCCCTTAGAATCGTTGTGAGTGACTGTCTCAGTCTTCCCTCATGGCATCATGGATCTCTTGAACTAGGTAATCGTTAACCTACAATTCGAGCCACGGCGGGAGTGCTAGTAGGTTGTGATAGGGCTACTTCCACACCTCTCACTCTACATATAGTTGGTGTACATGGCCCCTTTAATCCTTATGTGAGTCTGATTAGCAAGCAATCATCAACCTGCATCCATCAATGAAAAATTGTCAATAATCCATAAAAAACATCATAATATACCTGATAATATGTCACATATGCATAAATAAAATACCCAAACCAATACAATCCACTCCCTGACTCGATCCATAGTCCAAGGAGGTCCATTGATTCCATAGACATCCTCAATTTTTCAAGTGTCATGCACACTCAGGGGAAACTTGTCAATAGCATATGTCAATACATAGATATCAAATAACATAATATCATAATCCATCAACATGATCATAATAATCCATAAGTGAACAAACAACCATATACTAAAACCAGATCACTTGAACACAAGTGTCCTCAAAGAATAGGTCAATAACATGTTCTCGCAAGAGTGGGATGTTACATACACCCCCTCTTGTTTCAAATTTTTTCTCGAAGTTCCACAGTATATATAAGCAGTAAAAAAAGCATCTGACAAGGTCTAAATGTCTAACTATCAAGCAAATATGGAAACTATTGGCGCATATCCTATGCATCCTCCCAGGTAGCCGAGTGTGCACTATAATTGTCCCACTAGACCTTGACCTGATCGATTGTTCAATGTTGTAGCTATTGAATGTGATGGTACAAAATGTGCATTGGCTCCGTCGATATTGCACCCTCGTCTGACACCTACAAGAAACTCATGTCAATCACATGTGTAGGATCACTAACATAATGTCTCAAAACAGATACATGAAAGACATTGTGCATATGCCTCAAAGAAATAGTCAAGGTCAGTCGATAGGCCAATGTCCCTTTATTTTCCACAATTTTGAAAGGTCCCACAAACCTAGGAGAGAGTTTAGCACCCTTTCCAAAATTGATTGAACTCTTGTGCGGTTTCACCCACAAGAAGACGCAATCACCAACTTCATAATTATGGTCAACGCGATGCGCATTGGCATAACTCTTATGTTGATCTTGCGCTTATTTAATCCTTTGTCTTATAATTTTCATTTTCTCTTCCATTTCTTGGATCACCTCTAGTCCTACCAGGACCCTATCCTCAAGTCAATCCCAACTCAAAGGCGTCTGACACGGTCGACCATAAAGAAACTCGAATGGTGCCAACTTAATGGTGCTTTGATAGTTTTTGTTGTACGGAAAATCTACCATTGGAAATAACTCTTCCCAACTCTTTTTTTGGTCCATCACATACATACACAACATATCTTTCAAGATTTGGTTCGTTCCTTCTATATTTTTTTTTGTCTTCGGGTGATATGCGGTACTAAATTTAAGTTGGTTTCCCAAGGCCTCTTGGAAACTAGTCCAAAATCATCCTTTAAACACTAATCCTTGATCGGATATGATCCCTTTAGGCACACCGTGCAATCCCATAATCTCGATGATAAAAATTCTAGCTATGTATGGCACCTGATACGTCATACACATAGGGATAAAATTTTCACTCTTCGTCAGAGTGTCCACTACCATGAAAATTGAGTCGTGCCTCCTTGTTGTCAGTGACAATCCCACAACAAAGTCCATCAAAATGACCTCCCATGTTGATTCTGGAATAGCATTTGCTTGTATCAATTCAACCAGATGTCTATGTTCAACCTTCACTTGTTAACATTCTAGACATCTCACCATGTAGTTAACTATTTCCGCCTTCATTCCTTTCCATAAGAATAAGGGCTTAAAGTCTTCCCTCATCTTTGTGACTCCTGGATGAGCCACGTACATTGCTCTATGAGCTTCGTTTAAGATCAAAATTCTCAAATCATCGTTAGGAGGTATGTAAATCTAGTTATTATACGTCATTAATTAGTCGTGATCCAATGTAAATCCCTCAAACTTTGGTACCAATGTGGTGTCTTGACCAATATTTTCCTCAACCTCTTTATACCAGTCATCGTCGCATTGTAAAGTTAGAATATTTTCTCGAAGATTCGTTTGAATAGGTATCACCAAAAATAAGCGCAGTCTGTGACTCAACGCATTTTCCACTTTTTTCACCATTCCTTTTATGTAGGAAACCTCAAAATCGTATACGTTAAGCAATTATAACCAATGCCTCTATCGTGCATTCAAGTCACCTTGCGTAAAAATGTGCTGCAAGCCACAGTGGTTTTTTTTTAGTTCGAATTTCCATCTAATTAGATAGTGTATCCATACTCTCGGGGCATACCCAATGGCCAATGACTCCAAATCATATGTCGCGTAGTTCTCCTCATGCTTCTTTAATTTACTTAAGATGTAAGCGATCACTTGACCGTCTTGCATCAAGACTCCGCCTAAGCCTTCCGTGGATGTATCTATTTATACCAAGAATTCCTTGTCGTCAATATATCCTTGAGACTTCAAAATGATTCTACACATTTCTTGGTCCATACAAACTTCTTGTTTTTCTTCTGCAATTATGTGATCAAATTTGTTATCTTCAAAAAATCTTCGACGAACCGTCGATAATATCCAGCTAAGCCCATGAAGCTACTTACTTCTGGTACGTTCGTCAGCGTAGGCCATTCCATCATAGCCTCTACCTTCGTTGGATCCACAATGATACCTTCATTGGAGATAGCATTCCCTAAATAATGAATCCTCAATTGATCAAAAGAGCATTTCAATAGTTTCCCGTATAACTTGTTTCCTCATAAACATTGTAGTACCAAGCGCAAATGTTCGTCATGTTATTCCATCATCCAATAATATATCAATATGTCATCAATGAATACTTGCACAAACTTGTCCAAGTATTCGTGGAACACCCCATTCATCAAGCTCATGAATACCCCTAGGGCGTTTGTTCATCCCAACGAAAATGATAAAATCGTAGTGTCTGAACCTCATCTTGAATGTGGTCTTAGGAATATCTTCCTCCTTATTCCGTAATTGGTGATAACTTTATCTCAAGTTGATCCTTGAAAACACCATCACACCCTTCATTTGATCAAACAATTTGTCTATTCTTGGCAATGGATGTTGGTTCTTGATCGTTGCCTTGTTCCATTGATGGTAATCAATACAGAGTCTCCATGACCCATGTTTCTTTATGATGAAAATAACAGGTGCATCCCAAGGTGACACACTTGGACATATAATTCCTCGGTCCAACAACTCCTTCAGTTGAATTTTCAACTCCTATAACTCAAGTGTTGGCATCCGATAAGGAATTCTTACTATCGGTTCAGTTTCAGGTTTCAGGTCGATTGTAAAATCCAATTCTCCTTTGGGTGAAAAACTAGATAACTCTTCTAGAAACACGTCAGCAAACTCTCATACCACTGGAAGGTTTTCTAACCCTTCTGCCTCACCCTTATCGTTTAGCATGATGATTTCATATAACTTACATCCCTTCGGTGTTGCCTAAAAATAAATCTCTCTATAGCCCCTGGATCTATCAAAATACTCAAATTTTGTTCGGCGATGGTACCTGACATATCAAGCACAGTGGATTGTGCTCGGCCTGGAGGTTATTGACCACTGTAGGAATGCTATGGGATTTTACCAATTCTCCAACTGTGGTGTGTCTTGTTGTTCTGGATAATATGGCCCTCTCAACCTGATGGTCTCACTGGTAATGTGTCTCTCCACATGTCCATCATTTGGCCTTCGGTCCAGTACTCTGGGTTTCCTAAGCAGGCGTTGATGGCCTACCTAAGGTCGTTTGTCCAGTCAGTCTTGCAAAAGCACTACCCTGACCCCTGTTGGTCAGCTCTTCCTCATCTATGAGGGCCTTCTGCACTGCATCATGCAATGTTTGAGGCATTAGGTTCCTCATTTTGCACAAATGATGAAGTTAAGTCCGAACACACTTGTTGACCTTTAGCTTCTTCATGTTCATATGTGGAGCACACTTAAGCAGCTCTAAGAATTGGGCCTCATACTCGGGCACCATACGACCATATTTTTGTAAGGATTTGAACTCGTTGAGCTGGCGCTCAATGAATTCCTCTGACAAATACCTCTCCCGGAAATACTCCTCGAACAGTTCCCATGACACGTCTTTGACGACCATGTTCAGTTGTGGCATGAGAATCTTCCACCATAGAAGAGTGCTCCCCTTTAGCTGAAATACCACCATGCATACTTTCATGTTGGAGTTGTATTCATGAAGTGCGAAGCACATCGCCATGTTCTCCAACCATGCCTTGACGACTATGTCATCTATGGCACCCAATAACTCGGGAAACTTGACCTTATTGAGTTCTTTGTGAACACTAATAGTAGTTGTTGGGATGCATTATGGACCCTCAGGGGGTACAAGTACCATGGCCTCATCTCTATCTATACGGTTAATCAAGGCCTTTGTCATCCTCTGAAAGGACCTCATCAAACCAATGAAATTCCCCCCATAGCAATCTTCTCTTGTCCAAAAACTTTATCTTCTCCTTGGGGGTTAGAATTCTCTGACATGGATGCTACTTGAGGCATCGCACCTCCTTCCCCAACACCATGTCATCTATCTCCATGGTGTCCTCTATCCAAGATTACCTACATAGACTATTTCAAATTTTAATTAGTGATAAGTTACTAATCAAGGGTTTAATACAATGGAAGGCATGATGATCCACAGTCACGAGGTTGAACCCTCTCTAATACCATAAGTAAGGTCCCCTCCATTCGGACTAATAAAAGTGAAGCACAATAGGTAAAAAAAAAAATTAAGCATTAGGAATAAGCATCAACACATAATTCAAGAAGCGCATAATCGAAGACATCATAATTAAGAATTACAAGCGACTCATTGTCGTAATTAATAATGTCGCAACCAACACTTCAACATAATTAGTAACGACACAAATCAACACATCATCATGCTCAACTGGAATCATCAATACTTTTAATCGCTCAACTCATCACATAAATTTAACATAAAGATAACCTGATGATAACATAAAGATAATGTAAATATAACATTAAGATAACGTAAAGATAACATAAAGATAACATAAATATGACATAAATATACACCCACCCAACCTACCCTTCAAGGTTAGGATGTCCAAGACACATAAGAAACACTCAAGCCCAGGATTCATCCGATTGATTTTGACCACTTAAGGTCTCAAGGCTGGCAATTGTTCTAAGGAACAAGGAGTTTTCTACATCCCACTAACACCATCAAGTTGAAAATCAACTGGCTATATCAACAACATCAACGATAATCAATGGCGCCATGGTATTCTAATAACCAATCACACATCACATAAATTCCATGGTGCAAGAGAATTTAACTACTAAATCAATCATACAATGACATAAGTTGAGGCGCAAGTGTGATCAACTTTATTTTTATGGTGCAGAAGCCAAAAACTATTTTATTTCAATGTGCGCAACAAATACTATTACAACATACATCACATCATTCAATGGTGCAAGAGTAATTATCGATTTAATTCAAGGTGCGGAAGAAATATAATCTAATAATTTCAGCATGTAAAAATCTAGCTACTCATTCATTTATTCCATGCGCAAAGTAATCTAATTACATAAATTTAAGGGCGCAAGAGAATAATTATGAATAAATCACAGGTCAACTCAAATTAAGGAGCGCAAGTAAATTTTATTACTAAACTAATCATGCATCACCATTATTGCAATTTGTGTGAGTAATCAAAAGCGTAAACATTTATGCGTCAGCATTAGTCCATAGAGCCATGCAATATAACCACTTAATCATTAGCATAAATAAGAGATTGCTATTTGTATGGATATTTAGACTTTTAGGATGTTAAACTAAGTTTTACAATTAAAGAAAATGAAATTTATTCATTAACTTAATGGTTATTTAGACACTTCATAATTTGAATAATAATAATCATAGAAACCTATTCGACAATAATTATCCATAACTCCAAATTAATAAGGATTTTACATAGACTAAAACAATAACCACCGCACGAGAGGATGTCAATAAAGGTTACCAATAATTATACACCATCAATCAACACCAATATTTTTCAAGAAGCAAAGTCGTTGAAACACTCAAGGAATATATTAAAACTTCAAGCAACCCCAAGATGTGAAAGAGAGACCCAAAATTTGTTGTTTGGATACTCAAGTGACTCAGAACCCTTGTTATTATATCCAATCTAAATTAAAAGTTTGAATTGTGGAAAAATATCTAAAGGGGTGTCTCTATTGTATTAATTCTTTAAATAAGATAAAAGGCCACAACAAAAGAATGGTTACCCTTCATGGTAATCTTCCACTATTTTTTTTCAGGTTTCAACACATAACATAATTATTAAAAACTATATATATTAAATATCAATATATAAGTACACATGTAATATAAATAAAGTGATAAAGGCCATTTATAAGGATTATAAAGATGATTAATCAAAATTATCATAAATTTAAAAGAACAAATCAAAATGTGTAGTTCCATCGCATTGTAAGGTTATGGTAGAAGTTTGCATGGGATGCCTCTACAGCAAAAGTGTAATACAACATATGGAAAACGCAGAGAAAAAAGAGGTTAAGAACCACGGGAAAATAGACCAACACAGGCATCATTCTGGGTAAACATAGAGAACAAAAATGAGGTTAATATCATTAGAGGCAAGGCTCATAACCACACCATTAAAAAGAAAATTACCACAGACTCAGTCTATGTCGTTCCTTCAAACAATCCTAGGCAAAATTTTGATTACAAAAATAGAATTTAATGCAAGCAAAAATGTGAGGGAAGATCATCACGCATAGGTAAACCAAGTAAAGTTATGAATAGGTAGGGTGACTTAAGGAAATCTCTTTATCCTTGTGTAAGGTGCGAATTTAGTGTGGGGGCTTGTGTCCTTCCACTTGCCATTTCTGGATGAGCATTGGGGAAAATGTGTTGATCTCTATCAAGTTCAGAGGGAAATCACTCAATATTAATTCCTGACAACATAATTAACTTCGGTTACCTTCAAGGAATAAATTTGTGGCAGAGAAGTAGCTTGTTGAATTCTAGGATTAATTTTGTGGTAGGGGAATTAGCTGGTGTGCATTCCAAATGGAATTTTGTGGAAAAGAATAGTTGGTTTTCCTTCACAACAGAATTTTCGTGGCAGAGAAATATGGGTTGCATTCCCAACATAATTGTTGTGGCAGAGAAATTTGGGTTGCATTCACAATGAAATTTTCATGGAAAAGAATACAAATTTTTGTTGAGCAAGGGAGGAAGCGCAGAAAAATTCACTCCTAACAAATGAAGAGATTAAACAATTTTCACTAAGAAAAAAGGAAGAAAGTGTAGAGCAATTTCATTGCCCAACAAATGCAGAGTGTTACGAGGGAAAAAATCTCTATGGTCAAGGGTAAATCACAACAGACATGTATGACTGCAGAAATCAACTCAATTCCATTGTATGCTATATAAACTAATGTGCAAGATAAGAAAGAGGCCTACCTCGATCCAATGTTTGATGATGTTCCACCGTTGAGCACTTCGACCCAAAGATTTATACCTGCAACAAGTTTTCAACAAACAAGCAGAGAAAGTACATAGTGATAATATAAAGGGGTTAGCACATTAGATAACATAATCCATTAATAAACATTACAAACATGTCCATGGGTAATAATCATATATTTGCATGATACCAATAGGACGGGAAAGGATTATTTCTATTAATAATTGATCAGCAGAAGTGTCAACATTATAGACTTCTATGTCGACACAGCTTGAAACCAAGAAACCAAGTTCCTTCCAACTGGGCCTCCACCACTTCAATCCTCCACCAAAGGCAAGCTCATAGGAGAGAGACAATGAGGTTCTCTCAAAAATAGCGAAAGAGCTTGGGGGCTGAACACTATGTTCAGACTTGAGGGACAAAGGGATGCACACTCAATATGAAGTAATTTCTCCAGAGTAACTTTGCTCTTAAAGTTGAATGATTTCACCTTTTTTCCATAGCTCAGAATTGTGTTTTTATAGTCCTCAAAATGCAACTGAAGGACCGAGTCGGAACGTTTCCAGTATGTGGAAGGCCAAGGATCATAGGTCTCCTATCGTGACATGGAAACCCGACTCCATTTTTTTATTTTCTGGCACAAATCCTGATGTACGCGGGTTGTAGTAGAGAAGCCTGCGTATACGCATGTTGTATAGCAGTTAGGGAATGTATATGTAAAAAAATGTGTGTTTTTGGCTTTGGATTCATCAAAAAGGGATGACAAGTCTGCATAGGGAAATGGAAAAAGGCCCTCTTTGCAAGATAGCAATGGTGAGGAAAATATTTCTATAACAGATGCCCCCTAATGTGTGAGATCATAGGAGTATCTGTGATGGCTGAAATACATTATAAATAACCCAAGAGTGGAGTGGTAGAGAACCAGTTGGATGAACTCGATTGTTCATTACATTCTGTATTGAATTTGCATACATGGTTGCCAAGAATACAATGAAGATCTGTAACACCCTGTTTCCCCCAGCTTGTAAATATAACTGGACTGGCCAAGAACTATGGAAAACTCATAAATGTGAATATGTGATGTAAATGGACCTTGAGGAAAAGGTCAATGAATGTGAATAACATTTTGAATTTATTGCAGGACTGTTGAGAGGGGATGTGCAAAAAAGAGACCACGATGGTGGTGGAAGGCACCTGAAAAGGTGGCGTTAACTTCCACCAAGAATTAATACCGTATTTGGACTCCACTGGCCCGGAGAACCAAAAGTGGCTCGCTGGCCCCGAATTTAATGTCTCGCAGGCTGGTAGGCGGATGGATTAATGAGGGATGGGATGGTGAACCGCCCATCCGTAGAGCCGTCAGGCCTGATCAACGCGAGGGTAATTGTGCCACACGCAACCTCGCAAGAGGATAAGGCGTGGGGTAGAAGCGATTGGGAGAGGGATGCGAGGGGAACTATGGCATTACGCAGAGTGAGTGATAGCAGAGAGGAAGGATTGCAACCTTCACTCCTGGTCACTGGCAGACAGAGAGACGCAGTCTCACAGCATCGTGGTCTCAGCTCGGGGGTGGCTAGTGGTAAATCCGCTGGGAGTCGCTAAGCCTACGGTTGGGTGGAAACGAGCACCCCTCTCAGTAGTTGCTTGACCCTG
>SNQJ01S0045094.1:95648-107880 GCA_010110895.2 Picea sitchensis
GGTGTGTGAAGTGGGGCCCCCCTCCTGTCATGTCGACTATCGTGTCGAGTTCCCCTTTCTTCCACATGTATCCCACTTAACCACGTGGAGGGTCCTGTTCTCATTGGCGGTTCTCTACCCCTGTTGGGATTTGTCCCTATTGGCCATTTGTTGACCCTGTAGGGATTTGCCCCATTGGCTAGCCGCTAGCCCTGTCGGGGTTCAGCGGTGGCAGAGTCGAATGATTAGACATTACTGTAGCGCTAAGGCATGAAATAAAAATAAGCACTGCATTCAAATTGAACCGTGACCATGACCCACGATCACATGGGAACGAAGAAGGAGAGAGAAAGAGCCAGCTTACGCTGGGTCTCCGTGGATATTTAGGGGTTCTGGTCCGGTAGAAGACCAGAAAAATCCGATTCAGGTAGTGGGTATGTCACAAGATCCATGTGGAAAATATACCAAATAAGTGTTCATGGCCATGAATATGCAAATACAAATGTGGTTACATGCCAAAAGATGTCATAGTCACAAACAAGGCCCAGTGAAACCAGTCTCAAAATCATTCTAAAGATATTTGTATACCATGGAGTACAATCTGATCTCCTGTGATTATTAAAGTCAAATAGTTGTTTGTCCAATGAAAGGGAAGCAACAACTCAGGAAAGTTGCGGCCACTTAGTGATGTCTTCAAGTCTTCTACACTATCTGAAGGGTGCAATTCTACATCATGTGAATAAAGGAGTTGAGGTCGAACATAATGAAACATCATTTGATTACCGGTCATTGAGGTATACCGTTAACAAATGCGAGACAACCTACCAATAATGAAAGTAGGTATCAAGGCACTGAGTACATTCCTACAAGTGTGAATAAAGGAGTTGGTGTCGAACACTTGAGAAATCCATTGATCATGATACATTGATGTATTCCCATCTGTCAATGGCGAGAGAGCCTACCACTAATGAATACAAGCCTCAAGGTACTCATAAAACTCTAAGCCCCATATCTTGAATAAATGAGCTAAATTTGATGGAAAGAGACTCGTTGAAAGGAGAGAATTAAGGCATCTTTCATCAGTCAGCATGAGGAATAAAGTAGGAGCTTCATAATTTGGTGGAGATCGGACGAAGAACATGTTCACGAACCAACGACCCTGTGCGTATTTCGTGTGTGATAAATGCAAGAGGTACATGAAAAAGACCCTCTGAATAGCAGCCAATGATGAAAACTATTGACAAAGGTGAGGAAACCATCAATAAGGCTAATGGCATCCAAGGAATTGCATCAATCCTAAAGTGTGAATAGATGTCTTGTCATCGAACACAAGGGAAACCACCCAATCAATGACCAATGATGAAATGTCGATTGTTGGGTTCAAGGTGACCTACCGATGATGAAAATAGGTCCAGGGTGCATGATAAGACCATAGTATCATGTGATTCTGAGACAAACTGAGGGTATGGCTGACATGCAAAGTCAATATTTATGAGGAGTGGTTGACACAGGTTGATAGACTTCCTTTGAACAAGAGCATGAGACATATGGTAGACTCCGACAGCATAGACTCCATGATATAACTATCATATGCAGGAGGCATAATGTTCTCTATGGGGACTGGAAGAGAAACCATTCGGTAGAGAAAACTCTGTAACGATATCATCTTCCTAAGTCCATTCTAAACGCAAAATTATGATGACATGAGGACTCAATAATTTTGTGCTCTGCTCAAAGGCAACATGATTGCTGCCAATTATAATATAGTACTCCCTTCCCGCCCATCTTTTTTTTGTTTTTCATAACAAATGAATGTTATGATACAAAGGAGGAAACGAGTGTCACAAGTAAGAAAAACTAGTTCCAGTAGTGGAACATACCTATGCTCAATGCAAGGAAATGCATGAGGGATATGGACGCTCGGGGTGATGTTCTCTCCAGGGTATAGGGTGTCAAATTGCAAAGGATATAAACAAGGATTTCCTTGGTTGAGGATGCAAAAAACTTCTTAGGCAATGGTTTATAATGCAAAGCGAGAATCGGCTAAAGGCTCAATACTGCAAGCGAGGGCATGAGATGCAATCAAATGACTGGTTGCAGGTATTCAACATGAATCGCAGAGGTTGTTGACCAATATCCAACATGGCTAGCAAAGGTTGGTGATATAACGCCAGTATGACACGCAATGACTGGACTTGTGCCAGTGGTGAATTTCGGAATTTGAGACCAAGGTCTAAGGAAAGATTGGTTTTGAGAAATTGCAGGCCAGGAAGGATCCCAGTTTACACCATGTCCTTGCCCAGTAGGATAGTATCCTCCTCCATACTGATTCATAGAGGGTTATAGGGGCATCAAAACTAAGGAAGCTTCTTACGAAGAGAAGGCGGCATGACAAGGGTTACTCATGTAAGGATATATGTTTCCCACAGATGAAGGAACTTCGTGAAGGGGGTTTCCCATACTACAAAAATAACTTCCACCGGATGAAACACCAAAGGATAGATGGAGGTCAGCCATGGGAAATTTTTTTGTAGGAACCGACATGGCAGAAGAAAGATAAGTGGAAAAGTGTAATAAGAAGAATCATTTCATAGTTGGGCACTTACTTCTCGCATAGTGGATTTGTAGGAAGGAACATTCCAACCTCCTACCGTAAAAGGTGTTTGAAGGATATGAATCCCACCAAATGGAGAGGGATAAGAAGGAGGCATCATGCCCCCAGACCCAAAACTTGTATTTTCATAAGGAGGTGAGACATAAGATGGTAACTGCGAAGACATATCAATCATACCATGAGAAAAATGATTAGAGACCCAAGGCATTGACTGAGTATTATAATTCTTTATACCATAATGCAAAGTGGAAGGATCCATCCCCATGAAATGAGTGGACATCATGGGGGGGGGAAGCAGTAAATGACAGAGCAAAAGGAACTCTGATGTCCATGTAATGAAGACTCAGTATAGACTCCTAAGGCCAACTAATAATCAAAGAGCATACCAAAAAGTTAAACGACCAATATGCATGCAAACGGGCTAAAGTGGCTGAGCGGCCTCCCTCGCTAAAAAAGGTATGTCTCATCCAAGAGGGACCTAAGAATCCCCACTAAAGTTTGGAAGTAATAGAATCAGTTATAGGGGCCCTTGTGGGATTAACAACCAGTCGGTAATCCTCCATAAAGGTTGTGTGTTTTCCAACCCCTATCTGACCCAGGGTACAAGCATAATAACCCCTACAAGTAACCTATGAGATACCTAAGTCAAGAAACTAATAAACCACTGTATAACCGATGCACAGGCGAGCAGTCGTGAGTCTGGATTACCATATGGATAGGGTATCAAAGCCTGAAACCTTGAAAGCATTGCCTCTCACAGAGGTATGGGTACTAGCAAGATCCCCAAATACGAATAAATCCATAGAAATATCTCTGATGCTAGGCGAGTATCCAGGGGTTATCCCTTCAACTAACTTTGTGTGACCTCATGATTAACTCTGGTGTGAGAAGAGCCTCTTGATCTTACCAATTATACAATGGACTTCTCAACTCCCTGTATCAGACACATATGTTGATTTAATTGCCTTGGAGAAGTTTACTCACAAAATCCTATTCCAAGGCACTAAATCCTAGACTAGTTTGTGCACCCT
The DNA here is from genome assembly GCA_010110895.2 of Picea sitchensis. Lineage (NCBI taxonomy): Eukaryota > Viridiplantae > Streptophyta > Pinopsida > Pinales > Pinaceae > Picea > Picea sitchensis. The sequence continues at coordinate 99,273 of SNQJ01S0045094.1, forward strand.
AAAAATAAAATCCTAACTAATCAATTTTAGTTTAAAGCATAAATTGTATTGGTCGTGATTACTCAAAAGGGTATGGAAGTGAAACTCATGATGTTATGACTCTACAAGAAAATAAATATGAATATAATGCAAAGTCTATCTTTAACTTTTTCAATGACTGATATGCTAATAAAAATAGTGCAATTTTCAATTTCAACTCTGCAATTCAGAAGGAACATGCAATCTTTCGCCAAATGTACTAAGCTAATGATAAAGGTTCAAAGAAAAAAATGCCAACCAATGCAAAATGCCTACTTTTTTGTATTTTCAATATATTAAAGAGAAAATGCATTGATTGAAAAGCAACCTGATATATAAATTCTATTGTGTATAAAAAAAATAACTCAAGAAGAATACCAAGAAGCCAAGCAAACAACCCAGGGTTCAAGGACAAACCAAAAATAAAAAACAATGAGAAATACTACGCCCAAAAATTCAACTCCAGACAGGCTTCCTGTCAACCCAGAGAACTCAACATGCACTACAGAGACCTAATAAGGCTCAACAAACATCAAATACCACCCAACAATCACTAAACCAAGAGAACAAGCAAGGGAAAGTGTTATACGTGACTGTTCAGGAGAAAAGTGTGTATATACATAGCTTGCAGTGAGACAACACACCTGTATACACGATTGTCAAGGAAAAAGGAGCGTACATGATTTAAAACAAGGCTAGGCAAGGGAAAAAAGGATGAAAACTCAAACCCAGAGTGAACAGAATATGTCAAGCAGCGATACAACAAGAAACACAAAGGAAAAAGAGCAATGGAAGAAGAAAAAGTACTTCAACCCTTAGAAGGAAGATCTCTCCCCAGTATGGTCGCCAATTCTGTCAAGGGTAAACCACAACAGACAGGTATGACTAGAGAAATCAACTCAATTTCATTGTATGCTATATAAACTAATGTGCAAGATAAGAAAGAGGCCTACCTTGATCGAACGTTTGATGATGTTCCACTATTGAGCACTTCGACCCAAATCTTTATACCTGCAACAAGTTTTCAACAAACAAGTAGAGCAAGTACATAGTGATAATATAAAGGGGATAGCACATTAGATAACATAATCCATTAATAAACATTACAAACATGCCCATGGATAATAATCATATATTTTCACGATACCAATAGGATGGGAAAGGAGTATTTCTATTAATAATTGATCAGCAGAAGTGACAACATTACAAACTTCCGTTTCGGCACGGTTCGAAAACAAGAAACCGATTTCCTTCCAACTGGGCCTCCACCACTTCAATCCTCCACCAAAGGCAAGCTCATAGGAGAGAGATAATGAGGTTCTCTCAACAATAGGGAAAGAGCTTGGGGGTTGAACACTGTGTTCAAACTTGAGGGATAAAGGGATGCAGACTCAATATGAAGTAATTTCTCCAGAGTAACTTTTCTCTTAAAGTTGAATGCTTTCTCCTTTTTTCCATAGCTTGGAATTGTGTTTTTATAGTATTCAAAATGAAACTGAAGGGATGAGTCATAACATTTCCAATATGTGGAAGTCCAAGGATCAGAGATCTCCTATCGTGACATGGAAATCCGACTCCATTTTTGTATTTTCTGGCACAAATCCTGATGTACGTGGTTTGTAGTGGAGCAGCCTGCATATACGCATGATGTATAGTAGATAGGGCACGTATATGTGGAAAAATGTGTATTTTTGGCTCTGGATTCATCAAAAAGGGATGACAAGTTTGCATAGGGAAATGGAAAAAGGCCCTCTATGCAAGATAACAATGGTGAGGAAAATCTTGCTATAACACATAGATTAAACAATTTTCGTTGAGAAAGAGGAAGAAAGCGCAGAGATACAAGATGGAAATTCACTAGGTAATGGTGAATGTGCGGAGCCTTGTGCTCCCAAAATGCAGAGCTAAATCCATGGAAAATGCATGGCCATTTCCCCAGTGTTGGCCATTGTTAAAAAAATAAAAATGTAGAGGATCGTAGAGCTTGAGAAAGGAAAAAATAAAAAACGTTGAGCAATTTGGAGACAATTCATTGTGTAACAAGTGTTAAAAATCGATGCGCATTTGGAGACAACTCATTGTGTAACAAGGGTTATAAAAATTGATGAGCATCAGAGACAATTTTCGTTGTCTGAAAAGTTAAGGATCGTTGCACAACAAGGAAATCACAGAGGAAATGAGCGGTAAAATAATTGGGATACAGTTCCCATAAAATTTGCAGGGAATGCTTGCCAACACATAGATATTGAAAGGAAAATCATAGGGATATAGTACCCCAAAAAAATAAATCACAAACTAGTCAGTCAACTCAGAAAAGTTTAAGAGGGAGGAGTTGGGCTATTTAAAAATGCAGCGAACAAGGGTTCACTGGGAAAGTGACTACCTCAAACGCAAAGGAAAAACCTTAAAGAAATCTCAATCCAGAAATCAATAACACAGATATTACCCCCAAAATATATATACAATAGACACTTAATACATTGCAACTTCAAATGAAAAAACAATGAAAACTTAATACATTGCAACTCAAATGAAATATTGTGACCGACGATGATAGGCTTGATGGCGATCATTGGCAATGGCATTCCCTTTCCTCGTTTTCTTGCTAACCGTTGATACTTCACCGGTACCTCCCAGCCAATGCTAGGGGTACTCTTCTTCCCCCTTATCCCCCGAGCCACAAATGGGACACGCACAACCACAACCAGAATACTCTAGCTCCCATCTCTCCTTGCAAGGTATAGCCACCGTTCTCTCCCTCGAGCTGGGTATCCCAACTCTCACAAGTAAAAATAGTGAGAATTTCCACAGCATAACCTTACTCATTCCAATCATGATCCATTCCTCCTCTCAGCCATTTCTTTTATAGAATTTTTCTTAGTGGCCACTTTCCATTTGCACATTTAATTCATTTTTTTTTTAAATTAATTAGGAATTACTCCCCCCATAAGCTTGTCACATGTTCCCTTGGTTGCACCAATAAATCCACAATTTAATTTAATTAAATTTCAATTTCCCTCACCCATCCTAAAAGCGCTCCTAAATTCACTCCTAGTTGTCCCTTTATTCCCTTTATTTCCCCTTTAATGACCGACGCCTTTCTAAAACTGAGTTGTGTTTAAATTATGAATGTTCTTTAGTTAGACTAGACTCTATATACCTTTCTATGCTTACACATCTTTATGATTTGTTCCTTTCTCAATTTAAATTCTAATTTAGTATTTACTTGCACAAGGTGTATTAAATCACTTCTTTAGATTTGTTTTATTTTTATTGATTCTTAATTTGATTTATTTCATCCCCTCATCATTTAATTTAAAAATATAGTTTTTAGTCTTCTCACTCACTTAGACTTAGGCTTTAGTTAAATATTTATTTGCAAATGCCTAGACCCTTAGGGATTATGCTTAATAAATTCATTCTTTAGTTAATTAATTAATCAATTAATTAATTCGACAGGTGCTAAAGATCTTATAAGGTTTAACATTTGCTCAAGTTTTCTAGGCCACATAGATTCATTGACTCATTTTTTTTTAAACACTGTGACATTCCCTTCAAGATGCACTTTGTTCTCCAAGGGTGTCACTCGACTTTGTTTCAAATTTTAATTACACGACATGCCCTTCAAGATGCACTATGTTCTCCAAGGGTGCCACTCACATTTGAATAGTTTTGGTAGTTGTCAATCCCTTGGAGTCAATACTCCATTCAGGCAACCTTATGAGAGACTAAGGGCCTCTAAGGAATAAGGACCATGCCTTATTGTGCGCCCCTTAGAATCTTTGTGCGTGACTGTCTCAGTCTGACATCACGACATCGTGGATCTCTCGAACTAGGTAATTGTTAACCTACATTTCGATCCATTGTTGGAGTTCTAGTAGGTTGTGATAGGGTTGTTTCCACACCTCTCTCTCTACATCTGGTTGTTGTGCATGGCCCCTTTACTCCTTATGTGAGACTAATTAGTAATCAATCGTTAGCCTACATACATCAATGAAACATTGTCAATGATCCATAAAAAACATCATAATATACCCGATCATATGTCACATATGCATATATAAAATACCCAAACCAATACAATCCACTCCTTGAATTGATCTGGAGCCCAAGGAGTTCCATTGATGCCATCGACATCCTTAATCTGTCAAGTGTCATGCACACTCAAGGGAAACTCGTCAATAGAATTTTTCAATACATAGATATCAAATAACATAAAATCATAATCCATCAGCATGATCATAATAATCCATAAGTGAACAGACAACCATATACTAAAATTGGATCACTTGCACGCAAGTGTCCTCAAAGAATAAGTCAATATCATGTTCTCGCAAGAGTGGGATGTTACAATGTAGGTGTAAAGTTATATGTGGATCAGTGTGCAAAGACACAAGAAGAGGAAGAGGACATGTCCTTTGTTCCATATTCTAGTGCAGTTGGAAATTTGATACATGCAATGGTCTGTACTACACCGGACATTGCACATGCAATCGGAGTTTTCTAGCAAGTATATGTCAAAACTAGGGAAGGAGCATTGTACAATAGTAAATAAAGTTTTCAGGTATTGTTTGGCACTAATAGTTATGGATTATTCTACCAACGAAGATCAGGATTGGACAGAGTGGTGGATATACATGGCTTTGTTGATGCAGACTGGGCTAGAGATATGGATCGTAGAAGATCTAAAAGTGGGTATGTATTTAACCTGTTTGAAGGAGCAATCAGATGGATGAGAAAAGTACATTATGTAGTGGCAGTGTCAACTACAAAAGTTGAATACATCAAATCCACTCATGCAAGAAAGGAATCAGTATGGTTATAGATATTGTGTTCAAATATTAGGTTGGTACATCAAGTTGTAAGGATATATTGTAATTTGTGACAATTAGAGTGCAATCTTCCTAGCGAAGAATTGGACTTATCTTTCAAAGACAAAGCATATTGATGTTCAATATCACTTTATGAGAGACATGATTGAAGAAAATAAGGTGTTGTTGATGAAGGTGGACACTTTGAAGAATGTTGCAGATTCATTAACAATATCTATGAACATTGAGAAGTTCTCTTGTTGTAGAGGATCTATGGGCATTGTTTCCCTGGATTATTGACTATGTAACCCTATAACCCCTTGTATGCAAAGAAAAATATAAGTGGGAGAATGTTGGGTATGCATTATATTCTTTGCATGAACAAACCCAGNGGGGTTCAAGGGCGATGCCCCTAAAAAAAAAATTTGGCGTTGTTTGCGTATGTTTTTAGCAGTTTTTCAACACATGGTTTTCTAATTCCGCTTAAGGAATTAATGTTGTTGACTAATCCAGGTAAATGGATTAGGGGTTGTGGGTGTCATATATATATATATATAGTAAACATGAAGATATATGATGAACATAATATTAGAGGTGTGACTCTAAACAGGTTGTTGGTTTTCCCGTTTTGGGTTTCCAACATAAAATATCTGCGTAATGTGTATATGTGCCATTGTATAATTTATATTTTTATTAAAAATCTATTTGTAGTAATTAATTTTACAAGTTTAAAATCTATAGTTGGAAGAGGGAAGAATCCTCTTGTATATGAATAAATTTTATGTTCTTGATTCTCAAGATTTGAGAAATTTGGTTTAAAAAAGATGCACAATGTACCATACGTTGGACATCTAGGGTACTAGAAAAACAAATTGGTTGTAATATGCAAATATTATTGGCCTAGAATGAAGAGAGATGTATCTAATTTTATTGCTATATGTATGGAATGTCAAAAGGTAAAGGCCGAGAATAGACATCCAACGAGATTGCTATAACCATTACCCATTCTAGAGTGGGAATTGGAGATTGTTATCATAGATTTAATTACCAAGTTGCTCAGAATAGCAAGGGAACATGATTCCATCATGGTAGTGGTGTGCAAGCTTACGAAGGATGCACATTTTATTCTAGTCAAGATGACACATAAGGAAGCCAACGCTGCAGAAATGTATATGAAAGAAATTGTTAGGCTACAAAATGTGCCTAAAGCAATCATATATGATAGAGATCAATTTTTGGAAAGGGTTTTTTAAAGGAATTGGGAAAAAAATGAATTTTAGCACAAAGTATCATCCAAAATCAGATGGGTGGACAAAGAGGGTCACCAAATAATTGAATATATGCTAAGAATGTATGTAATGGATCAACCTTCCAAATGGGAAGGCTATATTTAATTGGTTGAGTTTTCTTACAACAACATATATCAAGCATCATTGAATATTAGCCCATTTGAATCCTTATATGGTAGAAAATGCAACATGTCGTTGAGTTGGGATAGCCCAGCAAATAAATCCATTGTTGGGATGGAATTGCTAAGAGAAATGGAAGAACAAATGATAAAAATAAAGAAGAATTTAAATATTGCACAGGCTAGACAAAAGAGTTATGTTGACAAAGGCAGAGCACACAAGGAATTCAAAGTGGGAAAGCATGTGTTTTTAAAAGTAAAAGAAAAAAGGAGCTCGTTGAAATTGGGAATTTTCCCAAAGTTGGTAGTGAGACATTGTGGGCCATTTGAAGTTCTAGAGAGGATAGGCCTAGTTTCATACATGGTTGCATTTTCTGCATCCATGAGAGTTCATAATTTGTTTCATGTGTCTTTATTAAAGAAGTATGTTCTTAATCCTAACCACATAATTGATTGTATTGTTATCTAGGTGGACCACAAAGGAAACTTTCAAGTGGAGTCGGTGCACATCCTAGGCTGGAAATTCAAAGTTCTCAAGAATCAAGCCATTGAACTAATAAAGTTCCAATGGACCTGCTATGGTCCCAAACATGCCATGTGGGAAGAGTACCTGCAATGTTTTTGCAGATTATGAGGGAATGTGAATGTACATTTGTACGTATGTGTATAAAGACTCCATTTTGGTGTAGCTAAAGTTCCTAGAGCCAAAACTATGAGAATTCCTATATGTGTGGTGCTAGAGCCTTGGAGGGGAAGTGGAACATCCTAAGGGACTATAGTGCAAATATGGAGGTACACTTCCTTGGTTTATGAAGGCTAAGGGTAATGAGATATTGTTGGTTGGAATTGCTACATGAGTCATTAAATTGTCAAAGTATCGAGTATTCTAATATGAAATTGTGTATGTATGTACATGTACACATATATGACGATGTGCACTAAGGACAGTGCAAATTGTAGGGATAGGTGATTGTAACAACCCAGTTTTGATCTTCGATGTAGTATTATATATTTGTATGTATTATGAATGGCCACGGGCCATGGGATGTAATATGTAAACATTGAACATTGAAAAATAATAAAATGGAATACATTATTGGCTATAGATAGGTAAGGACTATAGTAATGGGGGAGCTATGATTCCACAAGAGAGGGGTATTAATGGGGGTTTTGAGGGGTTTCCATGTGCCTTGAGTCTTAAGCCATCTTAATTAATTAGTTTTTCATTTATCATTTATCCCTTCGACTTATTTGGCACTCAATCATTGAATTCATGTAAGAAGTTAGGTTAGGAAGTCATCCTACTCAGTTATGATAGCATGGGTTGACTGTAATCATCCTTGGGGGAGGAGTAAGAGTCAAGCAATCATGGGAGAAGAGGAATTTTGAGTAGGAAGGAAGAACAATTTTTACAGTTAGTGAGAAGTGGGGAAAAACATAGCTAAGTGTTGTAAAAAGAGTGGTTAGCCACAGTGGGTATGGAAAACAGCTTGTTAAAGCTAGTAATTGTTGGATTACTGAGAGGGGGGGTGAATAAGTAATAACGTAATTATAATCCTTTTTCTTCAAATGCTATATCAATGTAGAATTATTATCCAATAATGAGCAGTAATAAATAAACAATCACACACATACACAGTACACCAGTGTTTTACATGGAAACCCAAATCGGGAGAAAACCACGAAATGTTTTTTCTTATATGTCTTGAAGAATCACATTCATTGGAAGCACCAACTTCCTTTGTTTTCCAGCTGCAACTGGAAGGCGGCTCCAACCCCTACTTTCTTAGGCTACAACCTGAGGGAAGCTCCAACTTCCCAAATCTCTGGCTACAACCAGAAGGAGGCTACAACCCCCAATGTTCTCCGTCTACAACCGGAAGGTGTCTACAACCACATGTCCTTTCCCCGTCCTACCACCCTGAAGTAGAAGTAGAATGATGGAACCATTGTCACACTATCATTGTGAGATATATCGTTGTAAACCTGTACCAATAAGTCCGAACCATGCATCAACCATGCATCGACCTGTACCTCAAATTGTAATCAACTTGTACCATAAACAAGTGCATCAACCATGCATCAACCTGTACCTCAACCTGTAATCAACCTGTACCATAAACAAGTGCATCCAACCATGTACCAATTATGTACCAATCATATGTCAACTACTCATAAATTATTACTCATCAATATTTACCAACATCATCAACTATACACCTCATGTGTGTGTCAACTCATCAACTACTTGTCTCAACCATGTACTCAACATGTACCTCAACCAAAAGTCCTCATCAATTTCATCATCCAAATCTGATTTGTAGCTCTGTAATAGACCTGGTGTATATGATCACATTCCTGCAAACCTTCC
>SNQJ01S0045094.1:116137-128204 GCA_010110895.2 Picea sitchensis
TAAATGCATTCTCCTACAGTCTGCTAGAAACCTGATGTTGACAACAGACCTTTGCATCTCTCTGATACAAGTCTTCCCCCTACTCACCCTTACTACAACACACAGTCTGAAGTATGTCTAATACCTCACCTACCCATGCATGCCTGGCCTAGTTTCAGAGTCGAAACAATATCGTCCAAGTTTACTTCCATTCGATCACCTCTTTCATACACAAACCGTGACATAAACTGATGGGCGTCGGGCTCTACTCCTGCAAGCAATCCAGGAGTGACTTCCATCACCAACATTTCTGGCGTCGATGCCAGGGACTAAGTTGAAAATATTCCCTGGGATTGAACGACATTGAGCTTCTGATTCTGAAGGTGCATCAGGTATCAGAGCCTTTTGAATATTGCTAGTGTGCACCTGGCGACTCCATTGTGATGACTCCACTGTGGCGAACCTACCGTGTCAATTGTGTCTTTCAGAGGCAGACACACGCGGTCCCATCCAAAGATGCCTCTAGCTACACCAGAAACTGATCTGGAGGTGGTTCTCAGGAAAGGAAAGGCCTCTGAAGGAGAAGATTATGCCATCGAATCAGGTAATCCGCCATCCCCTTTTGTAAGAACTCCATTTTCTCTTCCTCAGTTTCCTAGCAGACCGCTCTCTGAAGTTTCCCATTTCCTAAATTTTGGGAGTGTTCCTATTGAGGTTTCCCCCCCTGGTCCAGGATTAGAGGGAGAAATCCTCGTCACACCCATTTCTCCTGAAGCTACACCGTGGTGTAGACCCAAGATCATAGAAGATTTCCCCACTCATGGCTTTACCGCTCCTCCTCTTGTTACTGTTGTTGTTTCTGCGCAGAGGGAAACATCAGCTGACTTAAGCTCGCTAGCCTTCTCCCTAAATCCCCTATTGTTTCCCACTCCCCTTAGAATCTCATCCCCAGTATCCCCTTTTCGAGCTCCTTCTCCTCCGAGTTCTCCTCGACACAATATCCCTATGGCTGGAGAAAATCCCCCTATGACCAGAATGGAGGCCATTATAGCCACTAGGTATGCTCCCCTTGTGCTACTGCAGCCTCTCAACGCCCTCCCAGCAGATGGTTACCTCAAGCAACTGCCCAAGTTTACAGGTGAGGGGGACATAACTTCATAAGAACACCTAGAAGCATTTTACCGTTTCACAGATGATAATGTCATCATGCATGCAGACGTATGGATGAGGATTTTTGTCCATATCTTTCAAGGTGAGGATAGAAAATGGTTCAAAGCCCTGCCTCCTGGATATATTGATGGGATTGAAGCTTTAGATAATGCCTTTTTGAGACAGTGGGGAGATAAAAAAGACTTCATGTATTACATGACAGAGTTTGGGTCTTTGAAGAGAAAAGAAGGAGAGTCTTTCTTCGACTTCTCCAAGAGATTCAATAAAATGTACAATAAAATCCCTGCTGAGATCAAACCCTCAGAAGCCTCTGCAAAGATCACTTACGCCAACGCTTTTGATCCTAATTTCTACCTCCTGCTTAGGGAAAGAAGATCCACTACTCTGGCCCATATGAAAGATGCAGTCATGGAGGTAGAATATAATATATTCGTTGTTGACTGACTCAGGAACACTACTGGTAGAAACATATCCAGGCAGAGGCCTGAAGTTTCCTCATCCAGCTCCTCTCCCCTACCCCTTCAGACAAATGAGACAGCTAGAATACTAAAGTCGCTTTCTGCTAGAATGGATAGGTGGGAGTTATAAGGGAAGCCCATGTATAGGAATCCCCATAATGCTGATGGTAGAGGTTTTAGGAGACCTGATAACCATGGACCGCGGGCCTTCCCAAGGGAACAAAGGGAAAAAGATAGAGAAGATCAAAGGATTCAAACCCCTCTCCAAAATAACCTGGTTACTCATGAGGGAGGGGAGGAGATAGATGAGTTCGACCTCGAAATTCATTGTGTTGAAGAAGCTCCTCCTTTTCCTCATTTGACTCAGTCTGCATATGAGAAATCCCTGATGAACGTTCAAATCCATGAGTTAGGTAAGGGAGAAAGGGTCGGTCACACCTCTAACAGATATAAACTCAGGTCAAGAAAAAAAGAGGGAGACTTTGACAGCCAAGATCAGCCCCTCATAACAGAAAGGTCTACTAAAGCTACAACAATCACTACTAAAGAAAAGAAAACTTAGAATGCTTCGCCAGCAGCCAAGGAACCTGTCACTGAGGTAAGAGAAACTCCTAAGCCTATTCCTTCCTTCAATTTTGAGCATGAAATTCAGAAGATTAGAATCCCTGTACCCCTATCGGAACTAGTTAAAAACGAAGATTTCAAAAGGTCCCTCTCCAAGCTGCTACAATCTGAGCTCCCCTAGCCTTCCACTGACTCAATAAATCTCCAGGATGAAAAGCTAGCAGTTGTCCTAGGGCCCATGGTAGAAGATAGAGATGATTCATCCCCTCCCTTCTACACATCCCTGAATATACATGATAAAGTGTTGCATAACTGCCTCATGGATTCAGGGACTTCCCATAACCTTATGCCCAAAATAGTTATGGAAGAATTGGGACTGGAGGTGACAAAAACTTATCATGATTTGTACTCTTTCGATTCGAGAAGAGTGCAATGTCTAGGAGTCATCAAAGACCTGGAGGTTTCTTTGTTTCATCTACCCATGAAGAGTGTGGTCATGGATATTGTGGTAGGTGACGTTCCCCCCAAATTTGGCATGTTGTTGTCTAGATCTTGTATTAAAAATCTTGGGGGAACATTACAGATGGATCTCATGTATGCCACCATTCCATTCTTTGGAGGGGAACAAAGGAGGGTATATAGAGAAGCTCAATTGGCCTACATTGTTAGTGATGAAGCAAATCCCACCAATCACTCCATCTTTGCACTTGACACCGACCTGGGGTCTATTTTATTGCAGCTCACTGATGCTCCCGAAGACCCTTTCCAAGTCAGAAAGCAGCCCAATCTTGATTATCCGATTCCCCCTCCAACCCCTTCCACGTGGAAGATGTTTTTCGACAGAGATTCTTCTAGTGAAGGTGCTGGTGTTGGGGTGGTTTTCATATCACCTTGTCAAGAGGCCATAGCCTTGTCATACAAGATGGAATTCGAAACCACCAACAATGTGGCGGAGTATGAAGCTCTTGTTCTAGGTATGAGGGATGCAAAGGAAATAGGGATTAAATAAATATCTATATTTGGAGACGTTGAGTTAATTATCTAGCAAGTCAGAAATGCTTATCATGCTAATAATCCATGGCTCAAGAATTACAGTAATGAAGTATGGGACCTGATTGATAGTTTCTTCTTGGCCTTTAACATTTCTTTTATTCCGAGAGGGGAGAATACTTCAGTCGATTCTTTAGCTATCTCAGCTAGTTTTCTCAAAGTTCCTCTGCCACCGATGGTCAAATATGATGTTGAAATGCGATATAGGCCCTCTGTACCAGACAATGTCAAGCATTGGAAGGTATTCGAAGACGATCTGGAGATTGAAAAATTTCTCCAATCGGTTGATGAATTTTATGCATTGCACATTGATCAGGATCCCGACCCGGAAGGTAACCCTTACCCTGAGGTGTTTTTAAATAAAATTGTTAATCACCAGATTATTCAGCTGCCCAGCAATCACATTCCAAGAGGACTAGTCCCCTTGGAAAGGTTGTTCAATGGGAATGATGTGGCCGTAAAGGGTAAGGTTTCAAATGAAGATGTTGATACAATCGAATGCAACATTGGCACACAGGAGGAGCCCAAGTTTGTCTTATTATCAAGCAGTTTGACCAGAGATCAGAAGGCCGAATATACTGAGTTGCTAAAAGAGTTTGCTGATGTGTTTGCATGGACATGCGAAGACCTCAAGACTTATGACACATCTGTCATTGAGCACAAGATCCCACTAAAGGAAGAGGCTAAACCGTTCATACAGAAGATAAGGCAGATAAATCCCATGTTACTACCTATCATGGAGAAAGAAGTGAAGAAATTGTTAGATGCCCAAATCATTGTCCCCTTGAGATATTTCAAATGGGTGGCCAATTTGGTCCTAGTAAGGAAGAAAAGTGGAGAAATCAGACTCTGTGTTGATTTCAGGAAATTGAACAGGAGCTCAAGGAAAGACAAGTATCCCCTGCCCAACATGGAACACATATTGCAAAGGGTAACATGTGCCTCTAGGATATCCATGATTGATGGATTTTCTGGTTATAATCATATATCAGTCATGCCTGAGGATAGAGAAAAAACAACCTTCACCACTCCTTGGGGTACATTCATGTATGCCAAAATGCCTTTTGGATTGATGAATGCGGGAGCAACGTTCGAGCGAGCTATGGACATAGCCTTTATCAGGGAGAAGGACCAGTTTATGGTAATCTATATAGATGACATCATAGTCTTCCCTAGGTCAGACAAGGAGCACTGCTACCACTTGAGGAAAGTTTTCCTGAAGTGCTGGAGGTTTGGCCTATCCCTAAACCCTAAGAAATCTTTATTTTCTATGAAGGAGGGGAAATTATTAGGCTATATAGTATCAGTAGAGGGAGTGAGAATTGATCCTAGTAGGGTAGAGGTGATTCAAACCCTGTCACTTCCTAGATCCAAGAAGGAAGTTCAGGCCTTTTTGGGAAAGATCAATTTCTTGAGGAGATTCATCTCAAATTTTGTTGAATTGGTGAAACATATCACAACCATGCTCAGGAAAGGAAATGAAGTAAAATGGATTGTTGAACCTAGGGAATCTTTTATCCAAATAAAAGGGGCATTGACTAAGGCACCTATGCTGATCAGTCCTGACTATTCCAAAGAGTTCCTAATTTTCTCTTTTTCTTCTTTTGATACAGTAGCGGCGGTCTTGTTGCATAAATATAAGGAAGGGCAAGAGCAACCCATTGCCTTCTTTAGCAGGGCATTAAGAGATGCAGAGATCAGGTATGAAATCATGGAGAAACAGGCCTATGCCTTAGTGAAAGCTCTCAAAGCTTTCAGAGTCTATGTCCTGCACTCAAGGGTAACCACATATGTTCCTTCGACTTCTGTGAAGGACATCCTTATACAGCCTGATATAGATGGAAGAAGAGGCAGATGGATCACTAGAATCCTGGAATTTGACTTGGAGATAAAGCCCACCAAGTTGGTTAGGGGGCAAAGTTTAGCCAAGCTACTGGCTGAATCCAATTACGAAGCCTTGGGCATTAGTTTCATCAATACCTGCTCACGAATTCAGCAAGTTGAGTTGCCCAGTTAACGCTCTCAGGAAGGCATATTGTTGGAAGAATGTGCCTGGTATCGTGACATTTTGTACTTTCTGTGGGAGTTGAAGCCCTCGAATGGAATGTGTAAAAGCAAGGCAAGAGCTTTGAAACTCAAGGCAGTTAAATATTGCCTCATTGGGCAAGTTTTATACTGGAGAGACCCTCTAGGAGTGTTGTTGAGCTGTCTGAACCCACTAGAAGCCCAGAAAGTTATGTTTGATTTCCACAGAGGCCTTTGTGGGGGGCATCATTTCTGGAAGACCACAGCTCACAAAATCCTTAGGGCTAGGTATTACTGGCCCACTTTATTCGTTGATGTCAGCAGAGAAATCAGGGCCTGCATCAAATGCCAAAAGTTCTCAGGTAAACAGCAGCTTGGGCCACTACCATTGAAGCCTGTGATAGCTTCAACACCTTTTCAACAGTGGGGGCTAGACTTTATCGGGGAAATTCATCCTCCCTCAAATGGCCAACACAGATGGATCCTGACTGCAATAGATTATTTCATCAAGTGGATAGAAGTTGTCCCTACCAGAAGTACATCCCACAAAGTAATTATCAGCTTCTTGGAGGATATCATAGCCAGATTTGGCTATCCTAGCAGGATCGTAATTGATAATGCTACTTCCTTCAAATCTGAGCCTCTCATTAAGTTCTGTGAGCAGTTCCAAATCTCGCTAATTCACTCCACCCCCTACTATCCCCAGGGCAATGGTTTAGCAGAATCCTCCAACAAGGGCCTGATAAGGATCATCAAAAGACTATTGGAGGACAAAAAAAGGGCCTGGGAGTCGAAGTTGAAATTTTCTTTATGGGTTGATCGAGTGACAATGAAGAAATCCCTAGGCACCTCGCCTTTTCAGCTGGTTTACGGAGTAGAGGTGGTTTTTCCCACTTATCTTGCCTTACCTGTGGTGAAGTTATTTCAAGATTATGAAGGAGAGATGGATCATATGATCAGAAGGATTCATCAGATAGTAGAAGTACGACAGATCAGGGAACGTGTGAGGGACACCGCTCATAGTCATCAACAAAGGGTCAAACAAGCTTTTGACAGGAAGGTCAAGAAGAAGGAGTTCGAGATCGGGGATTTGGTACTTAAGTGGGATGCACCCAGATAGGATAATGGAAAACATAGCAAGTTTTATGCCCTCTGGATCGGCCCCTTCAGAATATTTGAGGTCTTCTCAAACAACACGTATGAGTTGCACGATCTGGAGGGTGAAGAGGTTTTCAACAGCCCAGTAAATGGGCATTTTCTAAAGAAATGTTTTGTTTGAGCCTTAGACGGCTCCTTTGTTTGTAAATATTATCCTTTAGTTCTTTATTTATTTTCTGTTTGTATATTTTTGGCTTAGTAAAAGACTCCATAGCCCAATAGCAAGGCACTGAAACTACAGAATGAGTTCTTAGAGAATCATAGGGAGGACTCTATCCCCCATGGAGCCTAAAAGAAATGTTGGCGATGAAAGTCACTATTGGATTGCTTGCAGGAGCAGAGCCCGACGCCCATCAGTTTATGTCACGGTTTGTGTATGAAAGAGGTGATCGAATGGAAGTAAACTCAGACGATATTGTTTCGACTCCAAAACTAGGCCAAGCATGCATGGGTAGGTGAGGTCTTGGACATACTTCAGATAGTAAGTTGTAGTAAGGGTGAGTAGGGGGAAGACTTGTATCAGAGAGATGCAAAGGTCTGTTGTCAACATCAGGTTTCTAGCAGACTATAGGAGAATGCATTTAAACGCGAGATCTTCTTATGTTCAAACGCAAAAAACCAGGGAATACAATAGTGTCACAATAAAACCTTTATCATAACGCAACTGCAATAATTCATGTGAATCAGTCAATCATGAACTCCCTCAGTATGATATGAAAACTAGATGAAACAGGGAAATTGTCTTTCATAAAACAAGAAATCTTACATACAGATGCATAACCAAAAACTAGAGTGTCTGTTAAAACATTACAATCGAGAGCTTCGCTCTACCATCGATACCTACAAAATACAAAAACTCAGCCTATATACTCAAGAAAATTCGCCTAACAGAGGCGTGCCCAGTCACCTAGGGCCCGGTGTATTTTCAGTCAAACTCGTACTGAAATCCTTCTTCACGCACCACCTTAACTGCGCATGGCTCCTGTAAGGAGGGTAGCTAAGCCATTAAGTGCTGAGCTAGCATGTGCAGACTTCTCTGTCTCTTCAAAGACTTCGGCATGGCTTCTTTGGAAAAAAAAGTACACAGGACCCCTTTGAGAAAACCACTTGCCAGACCCTCCATACCTCACACTTAATGAATGAAGGGAGGTCTCAACCACCCGTTCATGCCTTTATTTACTCTAAGTGAGACACAGGATTGAGATAGGATATGGTGGCACCTGGATGTCGTGATGATCTCCTCTATAACTGAACTCGGTGCCTTTGGTCCCTCCTGCACATTTCTCTTTGTCTCCCAAGTGACCACGGGCTATGACCCTGTCCTTACTCCCAAAGGTGTTTTCGGTGTTCACAGATATGAAGGGGCTGATCCATGCTTCTTGAAATCACAATGAGCGTAACGTCGAGACGGCTTAATCTGGTGCCATGTGTCCTTCAAATCTGACGGCCCTAAATTCACTCGACACTGCTGCGGGCCCCAGGTCCTGGATGCTCTCGTCACTTCGTGCATTAGGGATATGAGGGAGTTGCTTCTTGCATTTCGAAATCATGATGGTCGAGAAGGCGGGGAGCCTAATCATGCACCAGGTGTCCCCTTTAGATGGACGGCTGAGACTGCTCCTCGATATGGTGGGCCTGCCTTTGGGCGCTTTCGGCACTTTGGGGTTCAAGGATAGGAAGGAGCAAGTCTTCCTACTATGAAATCGCGATGAGAAAAAGGTCGGGAGGACCCAATTGCGCACCACGTTTTCATCCAAGATGAATGACTGAGATCACTCTCAATGCTTTGGGGCCCGTCTCGTCAAATGATAAACATTAGAGCCCCCTCCTTTAGGTCTACTCCTTTATGACCAGGCACCAAAACCATGATCCTAGTTCTGGGCGCTTTCGACATTTCGAGATTTGAGGTTTCGAGAGGTGGAATGACAAGGAGCACTTACCCCTCGAACTCCTGAATGCCGACGTGACACGGATGTGTGTCATGCGTCCTTTAGATGAACGGCCCAGATAACATTAGTTCTTATAAAGGGGGCTACCCCCATTCACAGGCTCTCTTGATGTGACCTGGTGCTAGGACTGTGGGCTTGGCTCCAAAGGTGCTTTCGGCATTTCGTTGATCGGCAATTTCAGTTGTAAATAATGGGAGGCTCCTTGTCTCCCGAAATGTCGATCCTCGAAATGTCAACTAACTACCACCTGTCTCAACTGGATCGGACGACCCAGATTTGCCTTGAACCATTGGCACTACGCTTCATGCTGAATCCCGGACAACTCGGAAGCCCTGAAATCCCGATGATCGTCGATTCACTTTGCAATTGAATCTCGACGGTTGACAACCAACACTTCGCCCACTCGCTTGACTTGTGATTGGAAAAGAGACTCTCCCACTTTGCGCTTGGCCGCTTCCCCCGTAACCTGCACACCTGGGTGTATTTGAGCCCCAAGACAAATAATGTTGCTAACCGAACTTCTCAGTGTTTTGGATGAAATAAGAAGACACAAAAACAGATATAGACAGCTGAAAAATTTTGTAGTTGAAAAAAAGGAAAAACATGAACATAAAGAAAAAGAGATGGAGAAACTCATGAGCAACCTAAAAAAACAAATCCTAGAAGCAAATAGGATGGAAGAAAGTCTGGAAAAGTCTCTTAAAGACATAGAAATAACCTGTGAAAGAATGGAGGAAGAATTAGTTCACTTAAGAAAATAACTTGATGCAAAACTTATTCAAACAAGATATGAAAATAGCTCTAAAATCTTAGATGAGATTATTACCACACAAAGGGATTCAAATAAAAAAAATGGAGTAGGTTATTCTCGAGAACAAAACCAAGTTAACTCAAAATATTATGCAACTTCTCTCCTCAGTACATTCAAGAAGAAAGATGAAGAAAATACAAGTAATGATAAGAACTCTAGAGGATTACATCCACCCATCAAGAAGGATTATAAGACAACACCAAAGAAGGTTTATCAAAGCAGTTATCCTCACATTTTCTTTGGTTATTTCTTTTCATGCTCTAATTTTGGACACAAAGCTATGAATTGTAGAGCACATGGAAGGAAAAACTTGAGGGTTAAGAACTATAACCTTAAATATAACCAAACAGTAGATCAAGTTAAAAGAAAAAATTATAACTCCTTTAAACCTCTACAAGAAGGGAACTTAGAATGCTTCAGATGTCATAATTATGGACATAAAGCAAGTAATTGCAGGTTAATGGAAGTCTCAGAAAAACCAAAGTTCATTAGAGAGAAAAAGAAGCTTTGGAAAGAAAAAACATCAAAAGAGGAATGTCTTATTGCCTTGAAAGCCCAATATAAAGAAGATCTTTGTTATTTTGATAGTGGTTGCTCAAAACGTATGACAGGAAACAAGGACAAGTTTTTGAACTTAAAGAAACAAAAGGGTAAAGTTACATTTGGTGACAATGCTTTAGGTGACATACTTGGGAAAGGCACTGTGAGTTTGGGAAAAGAAAAAGCCAAGGATGTGTTGCATTTTGAAGAACTAAAACCTAGTCTATTAAGTGTCAGCCAAACCTGTGATCAGGGGCACATTTGCATCTTTGATTCCCAGAAATGTGAGATAATATGGAAGGACTCGGGAAAATTGGTTGGTACTACTCCTAGAACTCCTGAGAATGTATATATACTAAATACAAAATTGAATGAGGAGTGTCATGTAAATTTAGTAGATTAAAGTTGGCTATGGCATAGAAGGTTGGGGCACATTAACATTGACAATTTAGTGAAAGTCAACAATCTTGGGGCAGTAAGAAACTTACCAAAGATCAAAAATCCCTCAAATAATATGTGTAGACAGTGTCAACCAGGGAATCAAACTAGAATAAGGTTAAAAACAAAAGAATACTCAACCTCAAAACCTTTAGAGTTTGTTCACACCGACCTCTGTGGACCTACAAGGACCAATATTTTGCAAGGAGAGTCCTACTTTATGTTGTTCATTGATGATTTTACTAGAATGGCTTGGGTATGTTTTCTCAAGGAAAAATCAAAAGCACTTAACAAATTCAAAGTTTTTAAGACCCTTGTTGAAAATGAAACATAGACAAAAATAAAATGTCTTAGATCAGACAATGGTGGTGAGTTAACCTCAAAAGAGTTTGACCTCTTCTATGAAACTCATGGAATAAAAAGACAATTCTCTACTGTCATAACACCTCAGCAAAATGGGGTTGCTGAGAGAAGGAATAGAACAGTCCAAGAGGCTGCAAGGACTATGCTCAATGAAGAAAAATTATCTGATGGATATTGGAGGGAAGTTGTAAGCACAATAGTATACATATTAAATAGAGGTTAGCTCAGGATTAATATTAATAAGACTCCTTTTGAACTATTCTTTGGGAGTGATCCTTTGGTAAAATACTTCAAGGTCTTTGGAAGTAAGTGTTACATCAAAAGGCTTGATGAGAATCTCAGAAAATTTGATGTTAGATCAGATGAAGGTATCTTTATTGGATATGCTTCTACCAAGAAATCATACAGATGCTACAATATTAGATTACAGAATATTTTTGAGAGTGCAAATGTCAAGGTGGATGATTTAAAAACAATAAGGATCAAACATCAAGAGATTATACTTGACAACGAAGATGAAGATGATGATGAGTCAGTTGGTGCAAAAGAAGAAGAAGTAGAAGAGAATAAAGAATAAAATGAAGAGGATTATATGGATACTAGTGAAGATGAGGAAGATATTTGAGAAGAAGAGATAAGAGAAGAATCCCCAAGAAGAGACACAAAGACACCCTCAAGAATAACTCAAAATAATCATCCTGAAGAAATGATTATTGGAAATACAATAAATGGAGTGCAGACAAGAAGACAATTGTTGTATCAAAAAAAAATAACACTTTTGTCACATATTGAGCCCAGCTCAATCAAAGAGGCATGCAAAGATGAGAATTGGGTCAATGCTATGAATGAAGAATTGGATTAGATTGAAAAAATAAAACTTGGGAACTAGTTCCAAGAGAAAAATATAAGAATGATCCAGATGGATATCGGTGGCCACCCACCTTTTCCAACTGGCTCAAAACAATTTTCTGACATTTTTGGCAATTTACTATTTTTAGCAGTTTTTACTTCTGGGGCCATTTTGAGGGCCTAAATGAAGGTTTTTTGGTATCGATATCCTAAATTATATCTAAAGGAATAATTAATCCCCCAAAATGAATCTCCTTGATGATACCTTTCCAACGAGCTATCACACGCCTAAAATGGAGGTCGTATGCAAAAGTTACAACCCCAAGAAGTTGATGTACTAGCTTACCCAAACGGGGCCCACATGACTTTTGGCGCTTCATCTCCTAGGGTTAGGTTTTTGGATGTATAGGGGTTTTGGCATTCTTTCTTATTGTAAAAAGGCCTTCAGATCCTCATTGTAACCTTCTTCTTGAAAATGCGTACTGTCGTCACATCTCTTCTCAGAGATAAGCCGCCACCATTCCAGCAAGCTTGTTTCCGCTGCATTTTACAGTTTCAGCTTATTTTGTTATTGAATAGAAAATCAGTTTTACTGTATCTCTGTTATTTTGTGTTAATAACATGTTAATAATCTATATTCATTTCGTTCTGCTCATAAAATCTGGATCAGTGGTATCAGAGCAGTCTGCTCCTTGTCGTCTTAATGCATGTCC
>SNQJ01S0045094.1:129419-159932 GCA_010110895.2 Picea sitchensis
ATGACAAGTACAAACAACGCCATGATCAACATCGGGTGTCGCATAAGTTTCAGGTGGGCGACAAAGTTTGGTTGCACTTGCAGAAAGAACGCCTTACAGGACCCCATCGGAAGCTTCGCCCACTCCATTATGGATCGTACACTATCACCAAGTCCGTGGGGGATAATTCTTTTGAGCTCAACATTCCTCCTTTCCTTGGCCTGCACCTAGTGCTCAATGTGGATCTCCTTCGCCCTTATTTCCCACCATTATTGGACACCTCAGAAGTAGCAGAACAACTGACACCAACAGAGCTCAACCATGAATGCATACAATAGGCATCCAATGATCAGATTGTGTACATATAGATCAAGGGCACTCGACAACAAAGGATCTATCTTTATCGAGTCATCAAAGCAAGGCAACTCCTACACCAAGGCAAGTGCCTCACCCGGGGCCAAATTCAATAGAAATTTCCTCATCTAATGGGGGACCTCAATGCAATGGATACCATGTCTTCCTAAGGAGGGAGGATTGATCTAGATGGATATCGGTGGCCACCCACCTTTTCCAGCTGGCTCCAAACAATTTTCTGACATTTTTGGCAATTTACTATTTTTAGCAGTTTTTACTTCGGAGGCCATTTTGAGGGCCTAAATGAAGGTTTTTCGGTATATAGATCCTAAATTATATATTAATGCATGGTTGAGCCCCCAAAATGAATCTCCTCGACGATACCTTTCCAACGGTCTATCACACACCTAAAACAGAGATCGTATGCAAAAGTTACGACCCCAGGAAGTTGATGTACTAGCTTACCCAAACGGGGCCCACATGAATTTTGGCGCTTCATATCCTAGGGTTAGGTTTTTGGATGTCTAGGGTTTTTGGCATTCTTGATTATTGTAAAAATGCCTTCAGAGCCTCATTGTAACCTTCTTCTTGCGAATGCGTGTTGCCATCACATCTCTTCTCAGAGATAAGCCGCCACCATTCCAGCAAGCTTGTTTCCACTGCATTTTACAGTTTCAACTTATTTCATTATTGAATAGAAAACTAGTTTTACTGTATCTCTGTTATTTTGTGTTAAGAACCTATTAATAATATGTATTCATTTCATTCTGATCATAAAATCCGGATCAAAGAATGTCATTGGAGCTAAATGGGTGTATAAAAAAAAAGTGAATGAGAATGGACAAGTAATCAGGAACAAAGCCATATTGGTATGTAAAGGGTATGCTCAGGTTGAAGGGGTATAATTTGAAGAAACCTTTGCATCGGTGGCCAGATTAGAGGCAATTAGGATGTTTTTAGCCTTTTCCAGCTACAAAATATTTAAAGTATACCAGATGGATGTCAAGTCAACATTTCTCAATGGAAACTTAGAAGAGGAAGTCTATATTGAGCAACCAGAAGGATTTCAATTAAATAACAAAGGAGACTATGTTTGTATACTAAATAAAGCACTCTATGGGATAAAACAAGCACCCAAAGCATGGTATGCAAGGCTAGATTCTTATTTACAAGTACAAGGCCTCAAAAGAGGATCAACAAACAACAAGCTTTATTGTAAAATTGTTGGTGATAGCATGATTATTTTGGAAATATATGTTGATGATATTATATTTGGGAGTGATGATGAAAAAATGAGTAAGGACTTTGCTAGGAGGATGTAGAAAGAATTTGAAATGTCTTTGCTTGGTGAACTGAATTTCTTTCTAGGATTACAAATAGTATAGTCCAAAAGAGGATTCTTTATCCATCAGTCCAAATATGTTAAAGATGTTCTTAAGAAATTCCAGTTAGAGGATTGCAAACCTGTTTGTACACCTATGACAGTTGGATGCAAACTAAGCAAGGAAGATGAGTCCAAAGATGTAGATCCAAAACACTACAGATCAATGATTGTGAGTTTACTCTATGTAACAGCTTCCAAACCTTTTGTCAAGCAAGTTGTTGGGATGGTGTCTAGATTCCAAGCAACACCAAAAGAATGCCATGTTCAAGCTGTGAAAAGAATCTTTAGGTATTTAAAAGGAACCATAGATCTTGGTTTCTGGTACCCTAGCAAGGATTCATTCTCTTTAAAGTCCTATTCAAATGCAGATTGGGAAGGTTGTGTAGATGACAAAAAAAGTACAAGTGGAGGAGCATTCTTCTTAGGAGAACCATTGGTAACTTGGATAAGCAAGAAACAGTCCTCAATGTCTCTGTCTACCATTGAAGATGAGTATATTGCGGCAGCAAAATGTTTCACACAAGTAGAATGGATGAAACAAACCTTACAAGACATCAAAATAGTGTTTGAAGAACCCACTACTATCTACTATGATAATACAAGTGTTATAAGTCTCTCCAAGAACCCTGTCTAGCACTCAAAATCAAAACACATTTCAATAAAATACCACTATCTAAGAGATCGAGACGAAAATAAGAACATAAAATTGGAATATTTCCCAACACAAGAACAGGTTGCAGATATTTTCACTAAACCCTTAAGCATAGATGTATTTGAATATCTCAGGAAAAGATTGGGAGTATTCTCTCTTCCACTATAATTTCTCAAGAAAATAATACATCAATTGGCATCAATTCAGGGGGAGACAGTGATCAAAGTTAGTGGGAGTCATTCAAACTTTTTCCCTTGATGTCAAATGGGTATAAATGAAGATAGTATTTCCATCAATGCCAAAGGGGGACATTATTGGCAATATGGCAATACAGGTTAGCATTGATGGCATTGGCACTGATGTAAAATAGATGAGAGACACTATTGTTAGTTGGAATTGAAAAATAACAATGTGCATTAATGTATGTGTGATGGTTATACGGCACTCTGTTACTACATGGTCTGTGATGATGAGGATGACAATATCCAAATTTCATAGGATGTATCAATTCATGGTGCAAGAATCCCTATCAATAATAGTGTCAACATGAAGAGATACTTTTATGGTATTCATGGACAAAGCAAAAGATGTTGAACTTGTAAAATCACACCATCCACAAGATTACAATGTAGAAGAGTGTGAGTGTAATCAAGCAATATAATTGGATAGAAAAGAAGACAAAGTAGATATTGTGATGGTAGCATGACTGTGATGAAAGAGTTATTGAAACAGAGAGTACAGAGCTTCAACTATGGAATAAAGAAGAAGAAGAAGAAACTAACATTGTAGAAATTCAACAAGAAAGGTTTCAAGAGGAAGAAACTAATGGTTTTGGAGCATGTGAAGAAGATGATGAATCTACTTCAGAGGAGGAAGTTGTTGTTCCTAAAGAACAATTTTCGTGGAGACACATTTGTTGCTCCAACAGGATCTGGTCTAGTAGTTTTGTTGCATCTTCCATTGCATATAACTGATGGTAAATATTGCACAAGTATTGATATTCCCAAATGCATCCCATGGAATAAACCAGCACACAACTGTCAGAAATATTGGGTGTCAAACATGAACACTATAATCAGGTCTTCAATGGAGTTACAAATCTACCTTCATGTTTTCGCATGAATCCTATTCAGTTTGAAAAGAATGATGATTTGGACCAAGAGAATGTATATGAATTTTTAACAACGAATGGCAGACTGCCACAGAGTTCATATTTTTTATGTTGTTACCCAATAAAAAGCACATTGTTGTATGATGATTTCAATCTATGGATTGGAAGCTTAAAGAATCTCTAGTATAGTTGTATCGAGCACTAGCAAGGGAAGAGAGAAGTCACATGGAGAATATCCATCGAATCATTATCTATGAGTGAGAAGAAGCTATCATTTTTTTTTGCATACTTACTGATTTGATCGCTATGTAGGAGCCACCATTTAGTTTTGAAAGAGTTTCCAACGTGGAGGAAGGATGCAATGAGAAATTCACAGTAAGAAGGGAAAGCGCCATATGTGTTTTCTGCGTTTTGGATTCTCCATCCTTTGCTGTGATATTTAGTGAGCACTCCAAGGCTTAGGTGCGTGCTTTTGGCTATGATTATTTATCCTGGTGAAGCCATGGCGTATGGGGGAGATGGAGATGTCATTGGAGTATGAAATATTTCCTTGTCTCTTCTTATTACAAAGAATGACAGTGGTGCAAAGACTCAACAATTGTCTGATCAAGAGATCGATAGTGCTGATTGAATTGCCATTGTAGATTTAATCCCACATTGAAAGTGCAAAAAACATTATTTGGGTTTATATACACAGTAGTCTCTAAGATTATTCGACGCGTAGTGCAGAGGTAATGGGGGGGCTCTAGGTGCTTGGACTTCGCTCGAATATCACCAACCTAGAGCCCGGGACGACCTGTCAGGCCCCCTACCTTTTGGTCAAAGCGACTAATACCGTTGAATAAATATTTTTTACACACTATTGGCATGATGGTCATATGAGTGACCATGGGATTAGGAGAGTTCATTGTGTCAGTTGGAAGTGAAAAATGCCAATTTTGTCGGAGTATTTGGCATAATGCCAAGTCTAGAGGGTCACCAAAATTTGCTACCAAGTGTATAAACATTCAGATGCTGAGACCGCTCTTCCTATCGGATTTTTGGTATATTTCCAATTGTGGAGGTTCGCTAAAAATAGTTAAAACCCTGCATAACACCAAAGAATTCAAACTGTCATGATTTTGGTAAAATGAAAAGTTCATGGAAAATTTGGATCACTTGAATAAAATAGTAGAGGCTATAAAAAAACTCACCATAACTATTGAGTGGTTTATATGCTGTCATGTGATCCTCAAAATTTATAAAACCCTACAGTAACACAAAGAACAGTAAGTTGCACGGAACAAAAAAGACAGAGATAGATTGAATCTTTGTTAAAATAATTCATGCATTAAAATCATTCATGCAAGACAGTAAGATGGATTGAATATTTGTTTAAATTATTCATGCATTAAAAATGAAATTAAATTAAAGAAGACATCAAAAGCTAAGATAAAGATTGAAGAGATGTTTTGTTTAAAAAACATGATTGTGTTATTTAAAAAGGTGATTATGTAATAGACAAAGAGGTGTGATGATTCATGAAAAGGTGTGAATTCCCATGAAGAGTTATGATGAAGGAATATATAAGAGGGTTGAGGATTGAACATCGGAATGACTGTTGCATAGACATTGAAGATTGTTGGTACAATTATATGCATAATATATTACCAAACCTAAATTATCAACTAGGATTGATAATCAGTAGAGTTGATGCATTATATGTGCCGACAATAGGTAGTTTATCTACGTCTGATGAGTATAGAATAAATAAGAGACATTTGAAACTCAACACTCTGTTTTCACACTTCAAAGGTAACACTCTCCACACATTTCAAAATTCAGAAAGCAAAAATCATAAACAAGCATATGATCTGAAACCCTTGCTCAGGTGATGGACCTATTCATTAATGACTCATGAAATGAAAAGATGAACTTTGATTCTATTTCCTGGAGCAACTAAACTAAAATCAATTAACACTTTGTGCATCCGCAACACTCCATTATAGGTGCATGTAAGGTGAGAGATGGAGGTCTTGAATGTGCATGTGATAGCAAGGTGTAACCTAATCAATTCTAGAAAAGAAAGATAAGTGTAGTGGGATGCTCCATTAAGGCTCATGTATGGTGAAATATGGATATCCAATTGTTTCTGCACTACCACACTTTGAAAAAAATTCTAATAGTGAAATCAAAACAAAATAACATGAAATCATAATAACATGTACATGAAATGAAAATATACACTAATAATTTACAATGAGCTTACCAATTTGGATTGGTGGCCCTTGTCGATGCCAACATGGAAGCATTTATATCAGCAGATGATAACTTCTAAAATACAGACAATATCATTGAATTCAAACTTGCATTAATCTTCAACAAGTAGGTTTACAAAAAGAGTATTTTCATGAATCCAATATGCATCATAACAACTCCCCCCTTCATGAAGAGAGAGCACTCTCTTTTATACATGAGAGATTTGAAAAGAAGATAAGAATCTCATAATTACAGATCCACTTTTCTCTCAACCAATTTCCCATTATTACAAAATATGATCCCTTCAAATCTTCACACATATCTCTCATATATCTTGGATAAGATATGTTATCCATTCCCCATGATCTCCTCCTTGAAATAGGCTTCAATTATATCCTCAAATATTGAAATGGTGGAGAAAGTGTTCGAGAATTATTTTTGAATTAATCCTTCACATATTCCTACACATTACAAATCTCACACATTTTTGAGATATATATGAAAACATGTTGATTTTATAATATTTAATCACAAATTCTCTTTTAATACTAAAATGAATAAAGTGGAAAATAATAAGGTGAAACCCAAATATATTTATGAAAATGATATCATGAAAGGTTAATTGGGTGATGAAATGTGAATAATGACGAAGGGAAAGGTGGATGAAAATACGACATTTCTGAGTCCCAACATACCCCCCAACTGAACTTGTTGCATGTCCACATGCAACTGTGCATGGATCTTCTCAAGAAATTTTGGCATCTGGATTTTGTCTTTGAGTGATGATAATGAATGTTTCCAGGATGGGAATGACATGAGTAACAACTGACATTTT
Organism: Picea sitchensis; assembly: GCA_010110895.2. NCBI lineage: Eukaryota > Viridiplantae > Streptophyta > Pinopsida > Pinales > Pinaceae > Picea > Picea sitchensis. The sequence goes on from SNQJ01S0045094.1 coordinate 135,973, forward strand.
CTTATGGATGGTCTTGTGTGACAACCATGAATATAAAGAATGTTGGTTCCTGTGTTAACAACATTTATTTCATTATTTGTTCTCTTGTTGTTATGATAATAATTTACCCATATACTTACTGGAAAAGATAAGCTATCAATGTGCATAAGGAAACATCATTGAGTATAAGAAATCCCTTTTTCATATTTTTGAATCATGCCAAGATGTATATCAATGCTTATGAAGAAAAGTGCAACAAAGTATCATTGGGAAAACAAAAATGTTGGTAAATGGTAAATGAGNGCATGAGTCCTAGAAGTGAAAAGGAAAGGGAGCATGGTGAGGGATTTTTCCAAATAATTCATTGCTAGTAGTTGAGGAATTATATGATTAAATTTTAGAAAATAGCATACCTCCACTTACCCAAAATGTTGATGAACTATGCAATAGGAATATGGTCGATGTGACTGCTAGAGTATGGAAGATTTCATTGTTGAAGGATCTTGTGAAAGGTGACTTTTGTTGTAGTTGCGAATGTTGTAACTGTTGGATCAGAGAAAATGAAGTGGAGGAATCTGAATTGTTGTTGATGAATCATGGAAAAGAGGAAGTATGAAAGTGGAACTGTGGTACTCTCATGTGGCTGGAAAAATATTGTTGCAACTGATGATGGAGTCATGGAAAAGTGTATAGTCTTCACCCGGTGCTAAACCCTATAGTACAATTCTAGTCATGCAAATGAATGTGCCGATGTCGAGCATGAAAAGAAGTCATTGGATTGTTGACCATTTATTAGTGTTGTTAACCTATGAGGCAAACTCACCATTGATTTCAATGAGTGCCAAGGTACCTAAGTACATCTTGTGAACTGCAAATGAATGAGTTGATGTTGAGCCACTTGCAAAATCTAACAATCAAGGGATAGTGATGTATTCCCATGATTGTTAGTGAAAGAACTTTCCATTAAAGCATGCAAGCCTCCAAGTACTCAAAAGGAACTCTCGTCTATATCCCAGATAAGGTGTTGAGGTAGATGGGGAAAGACATTTTGAAAGGTGGGCCTTAAGAAATCCCACATCATTCAACACAATTGTTTACAAAAATATTGGTAGGACTATAGGAAATATCTCAGTAGCAACAGTGTTTATGACAAGGCAATGTAGTCATGGAAAGGGAGTTGGATAATTTTATTGACAAGGAAAAGTGAACTCAAAAAGATAAAGAGATGTATGCGACTCAGAAAGATAGGCATGTGCGAAGACATGAAGGATAATTCAATGGAATATGGGCTTCAACACAGGGATGATGATGGTACTGCGAAGGAGAAATGAGAGGAAATAACTCATTACGCAAAATGGTTGTATGAGTGAGTTGCGTGTAACAACAAACGTCATGATGCGTATGATCTATGAATCAACTCCTTCAAGCTATCAAAAAAACATGTTTCTTGAAAAATGTTGTGATTCTTGAAAACCACGTCAGCATTAAAATCGATCATCTACGAATCGGAAAAGGTTAGTACTAATCCTGCAAGCAAACTTGGTGAGATCATCATAAAATGTACAAAGAAGGACAAATGCGAGAAAATCAATTTCAAAAATAAAGTGCATTTGTACCTGTTGTCTTTGCGTGTTGGATTGTTTGTAGTGTGAAGTGATTTAAGAAAAACAAATGAGCGTAAATCGTAAAACATGTTTTGATTATTGTTTTCAGGAATTTATTGAAATGTTCATTTGCAATTTTTTATGATGTTTTGATTTGGATTTTTATAACTTTTTTCTTTCTTTTCATGGTTTTAGACTTTTAATGGTTCATGTTTTATTCTGATAATACACACCTAAAGAAAAATGCAAAAAACATGTTAAAGGAAAACAACAAACAAGAGTAGTTTCATCAAATTTTCCATGCTCATAAGTAAGTATTGCTAATACATGTCACTAAAGTTCTGAATTTTTTTTTTTTTAAATTGTGCCAGAGTATGATCCTCATTAAATTTCCGCATTAGTTCCAAGTGTAATTCTTGCATGATCAGATCTATTCATTGTCAAATATAATTGAGAGCATACAATTCTGATGCAACAAATAACAACCAGGAAGCAACCACAAACATTGATCCTCAATAGAGCAACATACTACCTAAGAACACATTGATCATGGAAGCCGAAAGCACAAATATGTCATGAAAATTTTATCATCGTCAATCTCCAAGTTGTTATATTCTACCACCAGAAGTTGACACATGTGTTCATGCATTACTTGAAATGATCAATAAACAATCAAAACTTGGTTTGTGTACTCGGTTTCCTTTCAAATAGACAACATTGAAATTGACTGCACAACACCAGGGCTTGGAACCAAATCAAAATCTTCATGTTGATTAGTGCACATGCATCGCACAGGGAGCCGAATGGAATGATATTTATTAATTGGCAGGATGGAAGACATTGTCTTTCAATCCTCCCAGGTAGCATGACCCTTTTGAAACATGTAAAGCATGAAAATATGTGAATTTCAATTTTCGAGAGAAATCCATATTGACAACATAAAAACTTCAACACGAAAATTTATGTCCAGGCTGAAAGTATTCGGACACTGACAATGGCTTAGGACCACCAAACCAATCAATTAGAAATATGCCCTCGATAACCAGCTTAAAATATTGGAAGTTATGATCCTTCGGCCAATCAGTCATCTCAATGTTCTTTGAATATAGAGCATGGGCAACAAAATCTTCTTCTGGGTCATTCCTGTTAATTTGCTTCATCTTTCCTATCAAGGTATTTATCTATTGCTAGATCATATCTAAAGAAGAGAAACTTTTTAATTTCATTTTCAAAAATAGCCATTGGTTTTGGCGTAGCATGAATAAGGTTCGAGAATTGTTTTAAATCTCAACAAACACCCTTTCCCTTTTGTTTGACAATAATCTGTCATGATAACTGTAGTCACGATTTTTATTTTAACAATATTTAGGTAAAAGAAGCTAGAAATAATAACATTGTTAAGATCTTTGCTCATATTTCTCAGTCAACAACTGCATAGTATCCTAATTCGTGATTTGAAGATTATATTGAACGATAGAATCTTAGGAGTAAATCATAAATCCCAACTCAGAAAGAAATAAGAATTATCTATAACCCAACACAGAAAATTTACGCTTGGATTCTTATTCATCCGAAAATCAGAATTGACTTTGGTTATTTTCTTGATAATGGCAGGTTTTTCGAAGGATTTTTTTATCAAATCCCTAAATAAAAAAAATACAAAGTTCGCAATTATTCTCAAGCTTTGGAACATTGTGATGTTCATAAAAATAAATGGTTCTTCACTGAAAGATGCTCAAAAACCTCGACAAGTTGCATGGACAACAACATATAACATCCTCTCATTAAGGGGTCAATGGTGTATATATGCTTGCACTATGGAGACTTGCAGTGCATAAAGCTGTGTGGAGACTTTCATGAGAACGGATTGGCAATTGTGCAACCGAATCACACATCCAAAGAGAGGGTTTTTTTTCAAGGGATTGCAAGTGGATGGAGTGCGCGGATACAGTAAATTGCAGAAATGGTTTGGCCAAGCAATTTTTTTGTTTTGTTTTATTGTTGTTACAGAGTTAATTTTTAGGGAGCTATAGGATGAAGGACGAAGGCAAAGAGATGGCATCACTATGACTCAAATCAAAGAGAAGATTACAGGTGGCACTGTTTTAGCATGGAAAATCTTCAAACAATTCATCCGCCTAAATTTTTCAAACCAATTTTGTTTTATTCGTCTAATGTTTTATTGTTTTTACCTGCAGGTTCATCCTCCTACAGGTCTAGGATGAATGTGCAGTTTTTTTTAGTTTTATATTTGTTTCTAAGAAATTAAACTGAAAAATGTAAAACAAATTGAAAAAAAACAAATTTAGCAAATGGAGACAAACACATTAAAAATTGGAGATGAAAAAAAAATAGATTAGGAAATTGTTTCCATCGTCAATAATAAAAAATATTCCTGAAATGGTTCTGAATCATCCTTGTTTTCTGATCCTCGTGATCGCAAGAGTGGAGGAGAGCATACTAGAGAAAAAACATTGTTTTATTTATTAACCTACCTACTCTATGATAATCAGAAAAAATGGTTTTACGTCAAATCAGATTTCCAATGTAGCCATTCCCGTAACAGTAACAACAATATATTCTCTGTCAATTTTTCAAATGAAAAGTGAAAATATGCAAAAAATAGTAAATCTAGTTGTTGTAACTGTAAACTACCTAAATAAAAATAAAGAGACTGATCTAACTGTGTACTTACTTGGAACCATTGTTCGATAAGGATTTCGTAGGCGCTATTTCCATTGCTCAGATCATGTTGTAACTCCTCTTCATCTTCCTCGATCTCCCATTCAAATAACTATTCGCCATCAGATGCGTAGGACTCTTCAGATTTTGAATCTTTGTTTGTTTCTAGAGGAGTACTTGAAACTTTAATTCTTGTCAAGATGTCCTCTTCCTTTGTTTTTCGAGGATTATTTGAACCTTTAATTCTTGTCAAGATCTCCTCTTCCAGGGAAGAGGATATCTCGACTTCTGCTAGGAACTGAGTGAGTAGTTCCAAGTTGAAACTCATTGTTAAACCATGTTGAAAAAGGGATTCTCACAGCACCCAAAATTGAAATCTGAAAAGATTAAATGAAATTAAACTGCTTACGTAAATAAAATCACTCTTGTTGAAACACATAAAAAACAATCTTCACAATTTTGAAAATAAAACACACTTGTATTAAAATAAAAACACTTATGCATAAAAGGGAGAGGACAACCTAATTTTGGAGCAACCGCACTAAAGTGGATGCGTGGGCTCTTCCCTCACGTCTTACCATCTTCTCTCTGCCCTTAGTCATCCATAAAACCAATCCAAAAACCATTAAATAAATATAATTCAAATGCTACCTATTACTGTTTACAACTCCTCGGCAATGGTGCCAAAATGTTGGTGCAATTATATGCATAATATATTACCAAACATAAATTATCAACCAGGATTCATAATCAGTAGAGTTGATGCACTATATGTGCCGACAACATGTAGTTTATATACGTCTGATGAGTATAGCATAAAGAAGAGACATTCAAAACTCAACACTCTGTTTTCACACTTCAAAGATAACACTCTCCAAACATTTCAAAATTCAGAAAGCAAAACTCATATACAAACATATGATCTAAAACCCTTTCTTGGGTGATGGACCTGTTCATTGATGACTCATGAAAGTAAAAGATGAACTTTGATTCTATCTACTGGAGAAACTAAACTAACAACAATTAACACTTTGCACATTCGCAACACTCCATTATAGGTGCATGTAGGGTGAGAGATGGAGGTCTTGAGTGTGCATGTGTTATCAAGGTGTAACTTAATCAATTCTGGAAAAGAAAGCTAAGTGTAGTGGGATGCTCCATTAAGGCTCATGTATGGTGAAAGATGGAGATCCAATTGTTCCCGTACTTCCACACTTTGCAACAACTTCTATTAGTGAAATCAAAACAAAATAACATGAAATCAAAATAGCGGGTACATGAAATGAAAATCTACACTAATAATTTACAATGATCTTCCCAAGGTGGATTGGTAGCCCTTGCCAATGCCAACATGGAATCGTTTAGATCAACAAATGCTAACTTCTAAAATACACACAAGCTCATTAAATTCAAACTTGCATTAATCTTCGACAAGTAGGTTTACAAAAAGAGTCTTTTCATGAATCCAATCTGCATCATAACAACTCCCCCCTTCATGAAGAGACAACACTCCCTTTTATACATGAGAGCTTTGAAAAGAAGATAAGCATCTCATAATTACAGATCCACTTTTCTCTCAACCAATTTCCCATTATTACAAAATATGATCCCTTCAAATCCTCACACATATCTCTCATATATTTTGGATAAGATATGTTATCCATTCCGCATGATCTCCTCCTTGAAATAGACTTCAATTATATCCTCAAATCTTGAAATGGTGGAGGAATTATTCGAGAAGTCTTTTTGAATTAATCCTTCACATATTCCTACACATTACAAAGCTCACACATTTTTGAGATATATATGAAAACATGTCGATTTTCTAATATTTAATCACAAATTCTCTTTTAATACTAAAATGAATAAAGTGGAAAATAATAAGGTGAAACCCAAATATATTTATGAAAATGATATCATGAAAGGTTAATGGGTAGATGAAATTTGAAGAATGATGAAGGGAAAGGTGGATGAAAATATGACATTTCTGAGTCCCAACAAAGATCAAAATACATAAATATACAGGGCAACAGTTATGATGTCCAATGTTTGATATAGAATACCTTTATTTGAATACGGAAGATACATTGAATATCAAAAGATAGAAGAAGAGATAGGAGCGGTCAAGATATGATACAAAAGTTTTCCAGATTCAGAAATTAAGGGTGGTTGGGAGGTGCAAGGGTAGGTTAGATATTGCAATGGAGTAGGTGCTTCCTTGTCAATTGTAGCTGACTAAATAGGGGGCTATAACCTCCTACTAGTTGGAGCTGGTGAACAAGAGTGTGGGTGCATCCTGATCAAAGGGTGTTGATCTAAATAAGAAGAACATCTTCCTTCTATGTAACTTGAAAAACAAGATTTTGAAGTTAATAGAAAAGTGTTTGTGGTTTTCCCAAATGGGTTCCACGATAAAATATTGTGTTAAAATTTGTTTGCATTGACAAAAGAATAAATTGATAAAATTATTGTGTCACTGATTCACCCCACCTCTCAGTGATAGGATTTGATCCTTCACTTTATATTTTGTGTAGAAAAATGGTTATAGAATAATTTGTCAACATGTGGGATGGCATGGAATGAGGCAATACCTAAGGAGATAAACCAATGAAGTTGGGGGAATGTAAGTGATTATATAGAATTCCCATTCCTTATGGATAATAAGTCATGCTCAAGTAAAAATTAAATAAATGAAATGACATCAACGATCCATCCTAACATGACTTCTTAGGCATATGGACTAGTTGTAGGATGAAAGAGGTTATCGTGACCCACCTAACCAACTCAACCATATTATTTACATGATCCATCCTCATATGTAGGCTCGTGGTTTCAACATGAGGAGTAGGGGATAGGATATAGATGGGTGTGCAAGAAGAGAATAAACAATTATGGAATTCCATTGATGGATTAGGAGAGGTGCAAGTGGTTAGCCAATGGATGGGAAAAAAAGGAATAACATTTAGAGGAACTTCATTTAACAATATCATACTTATCTATTGTATGGTGAGCTATAACTTTGGAGAGAAAAAAAATGTATCCCTATCACCTAATTAGTAGATACTTACATCCTTTTGATAAGGCACAAGGTGCCTAAGATAAAAATAAGATACAAAGAGAGAGAAGTTATCTGGTTGATTTAATCATAAACCATAAAATAAATAGTAAAACCCAGAAATAGAAGAGATTAGAACATATTTCCTAGTTGTATTCATCTAGCCAAAGGTCTTTTCATAGTTTTACAAAATTTCCACACAAACTAACTACCTAACTAAAAGAAATAATAAACTGAGTTTACACAACTCGAAGGATGGAAGAAATGATAAATAATGTAGATGCACATAGCTCGAAGGATAAAAGAAATGATAAATAATGCAATGCACACAACTCGAGGGTTGAAAGATACANATATTATTTACATGATCCATCCTCATATGTAGGCTCGTGGTTTCAACATGAGGAGTAGGGGATAGGATATAGATGGGTGTGCAAGAAGAGAATAAACAATTATGGAATTCCATTGATGGATTAGGAGAGGTGCAAGTGGTTAGCCAATGGATGGGAAAAAAAGGAATAACATTTAGAGGAACTTCATTTAACAATATCATACTTATCTATTGTATGGTGAGCTATAACTTTGGAGAGAAAAAAAATGTATCCCTATCACCTAATTAGTAGATACTTACATCCTTTTGATAAGGCACAAGGTGCCTAAGATAAAAATAAGATACAAAGAGAGAGAAGTTATCTGGTTGATTTAATCATAAACCATAAAATAAATAGTAAAACCCAGAAATAGAAGAGATTAGAACATATTTCCTAGTTGTATTCATCTAGCCAAAGGTCTTTTCATAGTTTTACAAAATTTCCACACAAACTAACTACCTAACTAAAAGAAATAATAAACTGAGTTTACACAACTCGAAGGATGGAAGAAATGATAAATAATGTAGATGCACATAGCTCGAAGGATAAAAGAAATGATAAATAATGCAATGCACACAACTCGAGGGTTGAAAGATACAACAACTTTAAAAAACTTTAATAGATTTGTCAACATGTTGGATGGCATGGAATCAGGCAATTGATAAGGAGATCAACCAATAAAGTTGGGGGAATGTAAGTAATTATATAGAATTCCCATTCCTTATGGATAATAAGTCATGATCAAGTAAAAAGGAAATAAATGGAATGACATCAACGGTCCATCCTAACAAAACTTCTTAGGCCTATGGACTAGTTGTAGGATGAAAGAGGTTATAATGACCCACCTAACCAACTCAATAAATAGTAAAACCTAGAAATAGAAGAGATCAAAACAAATTTCCTAGATTTATTCATCTAGCCAAAGGCTTTTTCATAGTTTTACAAAAATTCCACAAAAACTAACTACCTAACTAAAAGATACAATAAATTGAGTTCACACGACTTGAAGGGTGGAATAAATGATAAATGATGTATATACACACAGTTTGAAGGCTGGAAGAAATGATAAATCCTGAAATGCACACAGCTCGAAGGTTGAAAGATACAACTACTTTAAAAAACTTTACCAGATTTATTGGTGACAGCGTAGTCATGAGGTGGTACGCTTTTCAGGAGGGGAATGTTGAATGAGTGGGTGCCCATGTTCCCTATTAGTTCCTGTCAATTTATCTCAAAATAATCCCCACTTTCCTCCCAGTTTAGAAATGGCTATCGGGGGGTGGAACAAGACTGTGAGACATGGCCAACAAGGATGAGTATTGCACTGTAAGAAGAGGTGTATTTGACTATAGAATGACACTATTCTAGAAAACTAAGTGGCTTATGTGACTACTGTCATGTGGATCTACCCTTTGGTAATGAAATGTAGTTTTCATTGATGGGAAAATGTTGAAGTGCAGTGATGGAACAATGATACTGCATATGTGGAGAGATAAATCCAATGGCACATATAAACATTTGAATAAATGTAGTCCATCTAGGAAGTGAAAAAATAAGAGAATCTTAAGAAAATATGTGCATAGTAGATAGTAAATTGGTTGAAGGTGTAGACTGAATAAATATCCAATGCTAAAGAAGTACATTGTTTCTAGGATCTAGATCACTATTCCATTTTATTCTTGATCACATGAAAGAAATATTTTGAGTCCTCATGGTGAACTAGTGGCATCATGGAAAAGAAAAGGATTTAATGAAGTAGGATGAAGATGTTATAAGAGTGCACCTAGAAATAAGACAAGTATCAATGTTGAATAAGATGGTGATAGTGCTAAGATGGCTTTGGATGCTTGGCCTATGAGAGAATGATGCATGATTGTTGACAATAACCTAAAGGTTGTCAATTCCTACATGTATAGAGCTAAGGTGAAATATGAGCAACATGATATAATGAAATCAAATGAGAGGGTGGCACGACATGAGGTACTGGTGTGAAACTAAAAGCTTGAGTGATATTTAATGTAGTCTCCTACCACTGAGCTTCGACAAGGACATGATAGATTTGTTGGAAACATAAAATGATTGAGGAGAAATAGATTGTGTCAAGTAGACATAGAAATAGAATGATGAGGTTCTGGCATTATTTTTGTTGCAAAAAGAAGAGTTGTACTTCTTCCTGTATACTTATAGTTTTGAATTGCTAGATGAGGTAGCTTGAAATGAGATGAATATTGTATATGGTCAGAAACACTAGCTGAAAGAATTATTGTTTGAAAAAATGTAGTGGTTGGGTGTTGGTTCTTGTGAATATCGTGTGTTATTATAAGAGGATTGTGCAAAGAGTGATCTAGTAGAGATGGTGTAACTATCATTGTTGTATCCACTAAGAGAACGAGGGGAATTAGGGTGTGAAGTATGATAGGGAATATTTGCATGGGTGTTGGAGGGTGTGTGGAACAGAAAAATAAAGGTTGATTTAAGATGGGTTGGATAGGTTGGGGATTTAGAATGAGTGTAGTAGACTGAGAGAACTCTGGAGTAGAATGATGATAATTACCATATAGAGAGTCTATAAGAGGGAAATTTCAACTAGATGAGATGGTTGGATGTGAGGTACAACTAAGAGAAAAAGGAATTTGTGACGGTTTACTTGTTGGGTCACAACATTGGGGAAGAGGTATTGTAGTGGATATGGGATCATAGGTTTTTCCATCTATAAATAATTGATAGGTATTGTAGTGAGAATAAAATAAAGTGTTTCATTGATGTTTTATATAGTATTCCCAAGAGTAAATCAAAGCAGTCGAGTGTAGAGACATTTCATTCAATAGTGTATAAAATATGCCCTATGGAAAAGGTGATTACACGAGATTTATTAATTAGAAGATGAGGGTGATCCTATTGTACCTAGCCTAATGGAAAGGGGGAGGGGTGAGGGGTGGTGGGAAAATAAATATGAGATACAAAGTTATGGGAAATGAGATTCTTTTGGCTACTATTGTCAAGGATTATGATGGTGATTTGGTCTTTGATTTGAAAATTATGAGTAAAAAGGATACATGGAGAAGGGGAAGAAAGTTGATTGGCCATTAAGAGTAGTGAGGGTTCTAATGTAGTAGGGTTTAGAAGATGGACTATTTTGAGCTAGGGAGAAGGTTTCAGAGATTTGTGTGCCTTAAGATAATTAAGGACTTTCTCATCCCTATATAGAAAGATTTATATGTGGCTTGTTGTTGTAAGAATATGAACTCTCCAATGGTGTGGATTGGAGTCTTATGATAGTGTCACCAACATGTAGGATGAGAGGAGGAGTGGTCTATATTATTGGGGTTAATAGGGAATGTTTTGTAAAGGTAACTTGTCTAATTTGAGTTTCACATTAAGGGCACAAATAAAGGCATGGTATTTAAAGGATTTTTTCTCGAATAGTGCTACATCACTATGAAAAACTATTTGAAAACTAGAATTAAATTTAAGGATAAGTACCTCTTGGGAGTCCTTGATTCGTGGTCGAAGTTTGAGATTGAGGAAGAGATCGATGTACTATTGTACACTTTGGCCTAGAAATTGGTGCAACTACAACTAACTACGCATTAAATTTGACAAATAACCTAGAGGATAAAAATGCCTTCTTGAGGCTTGGAACAAATCATCCCAACTAGTGATGCATCCTAAAGTTTCACTAGTGGTTTGTTCCTTGTTGAGTTTGATGTACATTTTTGAAGAGGAAGAGTGAAATTTCCACTAGTATTGGGTAAGTCCTTCTAAGAATGGAAAACTTTAGGGGCTAAATTTCTCCCATGGGATATTTTCCATGCTTTTTCCAAAAAAACAATTCACCATTCTAAAAATTATTCGCCCAAATTCTATAGGAAAAAATTATTTTTCCTGAAAAATTGCCAAAATTTTATAAAAACTATATAAAATCCTTAGAAATTTCAATATTTAAAAAAAAATATAGCCAAACATTAATAGTTGGCATATAAAGGACCGGTAATATTTGCCAACGTTTTTACATTTCAAAATAAGATTCCATCCTTAAAATTATCCCTGCTTCTAAGTGGTTGCCAAAAAGGAGAAAACAACATTCCATAGTCATGTTGAGGTTGGTTTGAAAATATTCATTTAGATTATGGATACAAGACTGTGGAACATCGCCATGCATTTTGTTTAACATGTTTAGGCAAGAAAAATCATCTATCCAACTAGAAGGTAGAAATGGGTACCCTAGGTTGTCGATGTAGTGTTTTTGTGAAGGTGTTGGCCAATTCTTAGACTATGATAGAGAGAGAGAGGATTCTTCCTTATCTAAAGAGGGATCTCTATAAGGATCAATTGTCTGAGAGAGATACTAGTATGCCAATTTACAATAGATAAGAGATTAATATTGAAGAATAAAGGAAACCCTAGGTTGATGAGATAGGTAGGGAGAATGCCAAAGAAGTTGATATATCAATAAAGTTGTTAGGTAGGGAAGGCTCCCTCCAAAAACCCAAAATATTATTGTAGATGAGTGTTGGAAGAATATGCAAAATTATATCTACAAGAGAGGATGCTTGCGGTAAGAGAGTGGTTGTCGAAAAGAACCCAAGGACAAATAAAGATGGGAAATCAAGGACAGTGTAGAGACAAGAGATCCTAATTTTCAATACTTTCACATGTGATGTGAGAGGGAGACTTCCAAGAAACCCAAAACAGTGCTTTACTAAGTAGTCTATGTGGGCATTAGGACAAGAGAACTAGATATACTAAATTCTATCGAAGATAATTGTGTTGGGAGGGCACCAAGCCAAGAGAACCAAATGAATTCAAGAGTTGTTAGAATGGAGGAATGACCTCAATGAACCCAACACTTTTGTGAAAATAGATGCCTAAATTGTTGGCTAAAATACCAAAATAATAATGTACAAGGTGCTTGAAATCTAGATAAGAAACAATGTGAGAAAAGAACTCTAGTTGATCTAATAGAAACCCTAAAATAAACAATAAAACATAGAAATATAAGAGATAAAAAAAAATTGACTAGCTTTATTCATATATCCAAAGGCCTTTTATAGTTTTACAAAGGGTCAACTAAAGCTAGTTGCTTAACTGAAAGAAACAATAAACTAAGTACACACAACTTGAAGGCTAAAAATAAATTGTAAATAATGTAGATGCACATAACTCTAAGGTTGAATGAAATGATAAACAATGCAATGCATGCAACTCAAGGCTTTAAAGATGCAACTACTATAATAACATTTATTAGATTTCTTAGGGACTATGCATCCATGAGGTGGTGCACTTTCCTAGAGGGGTGTATTGAGTGAGAGGATTCCCATGTTACGTATCACCTTGGTATACTTTGACATCATTCATTGAGTAGAAATTACTTCACAAATCTAGCAATGATTGTGTGGTGGTTCATCTAGACAATAATCTTCCATTAGGTGGGGGTCCTTGGGAAAAAATCATGTCTTATCATTGTGAAATGCAAGACAAAGATCTTGGTCTCCCATCAAGGTTCCTTTATAGAAAGACAAGGTGGATGCTTTCCTATATCATCTTCGTTAAACACTATTATTGAGTGATGAAGTACTAGAGTGATCTATAAACTATTGTGGATATTCCACTAGAACAATTCATCACAACAGATATTATAATATTATGAAATCTTTGATTCTGCAAATTACTTTCTTAAGTCATTAATTACTAGATTATTGCTTGAAATTATGAAAATGAAATAAATGAGAAAAATAGCACACCATCCACACAAATGAACACAATATATATCTTGGGAAACCCAATACGGGAGAAAATCCATCTAGAAGGTGAGGTATATTCTCTACTCTCTCTTCTTCCAATGCAAAGAGGTAGTCACTATGGAGTTTCGTTTAACATCGTGGCATGTATGGCTACCACGTAATCTCTCGTCCTCTGTCATGCTCTCAAAATACCATTCCTAGATTCTTTTCGCAACTATGGAACTAATACCATGCTAAAGAATGGAACTATTTCTCCTCCTAGAGGCTTAGTATTTAACAGAGCCTGATAGTCGTTTAGGGTTATAGTTTTGACTTCCTCAACACTCAATTAGTGATCAAGTTTGGACCTTATAAAATATTCTTAAAATTCCACACATGTCGAGTCTCGTATGTGTGAGTAATGGTGGATGATGTGGCATCCACTCGTACCATGGTGGTCAACAAAGTAGGTCAACTTGTAGGAGGCATAATTTTTTCATACGATCTTTGATTACGGTGACTTTTTCACTGTTGGAAATTACTCGGTGTGTAGATAAATTTCAAGGGTGAAAGAACAAGTTTCAAATTCTGTAACACCCAAAAATGATATTTAATGTCTCAAAATAGCTCTAAAAGGTTTTGAACCCCAATTTTCCAAACTAGGACATACCATTAAAATGGCCCTGCAAGTTTATTTGGGTCAATTTGTTTCACCCAGAAAGTACCAAGGTAGATGAAAAATTATATGATGATCCAATCTAGATCATAGAGGGTGAGACATGGATGATTGGGTGTTCTTGTAGTTTAGTCTATACACCATTGAAAAAAATTTCACTTACTTGGTACCCATGTGATGATGTTCTTTTGGTAGGATGGTGTGGATGTTTCCTAACTCCCATGGGTTGGTATTTTTCAATAGGGAAATGGGAACATGACTTGGCTTCGAGGGGATGGATTTCTTTAGGGGATGATTTGGAGTTATTTTATCACCTTAGAGTTTTGGTCATTTGTTGGACTATATGAAACAACACCAAGTGTCATGAAGGTATGTTTCTTGATGAGGCAATATGGAGTTGTCTTCACTCATATGGAAAGTGTTTTTTTTGTGGGTTGTTGAATGCTACATTGTTTTCAGTGGGAGTGCATCATTGGTGGGATGGTGAGAAATAGTTGTACCACTTTTGGTACCATTATCAGTGGTAGGTATCAAAAAATAATCCATGACACTTATGGAGAGGAATTCATTAGTTGAGAGAGAGGCTGTGTCAACAGCCATGGAGCAATGTTTTGTGGTTATATCATGTGGTTGGAACTTATGGAGAGATGTTCCTTGATGAGTTTGTTTGTATCAACTCAGATACCCATGGAACAATCTCCCCAATGGAAATTATACAAACTAATTTAGGTAGAAGTGATAATGGAGTGATGCTACTTGAGGACCTATTGCATGTTGATCAATGGTGGTATTAATGGAGTCTATAAGAGGGAAATTTCAACTAGATGAGATGGTTGGATGTGAGGTACAACTAAGAGAGAAAGGAATTTGTGCAAGTTTACTTGTTGGGTCACAACATTGGGGAAGAGATATTGCAGTAGAGATGGGATCACAGGTTTTGTAAAGGTAGCTTATCTAATTTTAGTTTCACATCGAGGGCACAAATAAAGGTATGGTATAAGGATTTTCTCTCGAATAGTGCTATATCATTATAAAAAACTATTAGAAAACTAGAATTAAATTTAAGGACAAGTACCTCTTCGGAGTCCCTAATTCGTGGTTGAAGTTTGAGCTTGAGGAAGAGATCAATGTACTATTGTACACTATGGCCTAGAAATTGGTGCAACTACAACTACCTAAACATTAAATTTGACAAATATCCTAGAGGATAAAAATTCCTTCTCAAGGCTTGGAACAAATCATCCCAAATAGTGATGCATCCTAAAGTTTCACTAGTGGTTTGTTCCTTATTGAGTTTGATGTACATTTTTGAAGAGGAAGAGTGAAATTTCCATTAGTATTGGGTAATTCCTTCTAAGTGGTTTCCAAAAAGGAGAAAACAAGTATTTAGTAGTCATGTTGAGGTGGGTTTGAAAATATGCATTTAGATTGTGGGTACAAGACTCTGAAACATCACCATGAATTTTGTCTAACATGTTTAGGCAATAAAATTCATGTATCCAACTAGAAGGTAGAAAGGGGAACCCTAGGTTGTCGATGTAGTGTTTCTGTGAAGGTGTTGGCCAATTCTTAGACTATGATAGAGAGAGAGAGAATTCTTCCTTATCTAAAGAGGGATCTCTATCGGGATCAATTGTCTGAGAGAGATACTAGTATGGCATATTACAATAGGAAAGAGATGAATATTGAAGAATAAAGGAAATCCTAGGCTGAGGAGTTAGCTAGGGAGAATTCCAAATAATTTGATCTATCAATAAAGTTGTTAGGGAGGGAAGGCACCCTCCAAAAACCCAAAATGTTATTGTAGATGAGTTTTGGAAGAATTTACAAAATTAGATCTACAAGAGAGGATGCTCGGGGTAAGAGAGTGGTTATCGAAAAGAACCCAAGGACAACTAAAGATGAAAAATCAAGGAGAGTGTAGAACCAAGAGAGCCTAATTTCCATGACTTTCACATGTGATGAGGGAGGGATACCTCCAAGAAACCCAAAACAGTGCTTGAATAGGTAGTCTATGTGGACATTAGGACAAGAGAACTAGATATACTAAATTCTATCGAAGATAATTGTGTTGGGTGGGAACCAAGCCAAGAGAACCAAAAGAATTCAAGAGTTGTTAGTGTGGAGGAATGACCTCAATGAACCCAACACTTTTGTGAAAAGAGATGCCTAAATTGTTGGCTCAAATACCAAAATAATAATGCAGAAGGTGCTCAAAATATGGGTAAGAAACAATGTGGTAAAAGAACTCTAGGTGATCTAATAGAAACCCAGAAATAAACAACAAAACCTAGAAATATAAGAGATAAAAAGAATTGACTATATTTATTCATCTAGCCAAAGGCCTTTTTATAGTTTTACAAAGGGTCCATTAAAGCTAGTTGCTTAACCTAAAGAAACAATAAACTAAGTACACACAACTTGAAGGATAAAAAGAAATTATAAATAATGTAGATGCACATAGCTCTAAGGTTGAATGAAATGATAAGCAATGCAATGAATGCAAATGAAGGATTTAAATATGCAACTACTATAATAACATTTATTAGATTTCTTAGGAACTATCCATCCATGAGGTGGGCACTTTCCTAGAGGGGTGTATTGAGTGAGAGGATGCACGTGTTACTTATCACCTTGGTAGACTTTGACATCATTCATTGAGTATCAATTACTTCACAAATCTAGAAATGATTGTGTGGTGGTTCATCTAGACAATAATCTTCCATTAGGTGGGGGTGCTTGGGAAAATTCCATGCCTTATCATTGTGAGAGGCAAGACAAAGATCTTGGTCTCCCATCAAGGTTCCTCTATAGAAATACAAGTGGATGTATATCATCACTGTTCAACATGATTATTGAGTGGTGAAGTACTAGAGTGATCTATAAACTACCATGGATATTCCATTGGAACAGTTTGTCACAATAAATCTTATAATATTATGAAATCTTCGATTATGCAAATTACTTTCTTAGGTCCTATATTATTGATTACTAGCTTATTTCTTGAAATTATAAAAATAAATTAAATATGAAAATGAAATAAATGAGAAAAAGAGCACACCATCCACAAAAATGAACACAATATATATCTTTGGAAACCCAATATGGAAGAAAACCCATCTAGAAGGTGAGGCCTATGCTCTACTCTTTATTCTTCAAATGCAAAGAGGTAGTCACTATGGAGTTTCCTTTAAAATCATGGCATGTATGGCTACCACATAATCTCTCCTCCTCTATAATGCTCTCAAAATACCACTCCTAGATGCTTTTCTCAACTATGGAACAAATACCATGCTAAAGAATGGAACTATTTCTCCTCCCAGAGGCTTAGTATTTAACATAGCCTGATAATATTTAGTAGTCATGTTGAGGTGGGTTTGAAAATATGCATTTAGATTGTGGGTACAAGACTCTGAAACATCACCATGAATTTTGTCTAACATTTTTAGGCAATAAAATTCATGTATCCAACTAGAAGTTAGAAAGGGGAACCCTAGGTTGTTGATGTAGTGTTTCTGTGAAGGTGTTGTCCAATTCTTAGACTATGATAGAGAGAGAGGATTCTTCCTTCTCTAAAGAGGGATATCTATAGGGATCAATTGTCTGAGAGAGATACTAGTATGCCATATTACAATAGGGAAGAGATGAATATTGAAGAATAAAGGAAATCCTAGGCTGAGGAGTTAGCTAGGGAGAATTCCAAATAATTTGATCTATCAATAAAGTTGTTAGGGAGGGAATGCACCCTCCAAAAACCCAAAATGTTATTGTAGATGAGTTTTGGAAGAATTTACAAAATTAGAACTACAAGAGAGGATGCTTGAGGTAAGAGAGTGGTTATCGAAAAGAACCCAAGGACAACTAAAGATGAAAAATCAAGGAGAGTGTAGAACCAAGAGAGCCTAATTTGCAAGACTTCCACATGTGATGTGGGAGGGATACCTCCAAGAAACCCAAAACAGTGCTTGAATAGGTAGTCTATGTGGACATTAGGACAAGAGAACTAGATATACTAAATTCTATCGAAGATAATTGTGTTGGGTGGGAACCAAGCCAAGAGAACCAAAAGAATTAAAGATTTGTTAGTGTGGAGGAATGACCTCAATGAACCCAACACTTTTGTGAAAAGAGATGCCTAAATTGTTGGCTCAAATACCAAAATAATAATGCAGAAGGTGCTCAAAATATGGGTAAGAAACAATGTGATAAAAGAACTCTAGGTGATCTAATAGAAACCCAGAAATAAACAACAAAACCTAGAAATATAAGAGATAAAAAAAATTGACTATATTTATTCATCTAGCCAAAGGCCTTTTTATAGTTTTACAAAGGGTCCATTAAAGCTAGTTGCTTAACCTAAAGAAACAATAAACTAAGTACACACAACTTGAAGGATAAAAAGAAATTATAAATAACGTAGATGCACATAGCTCTAAGGTTGAATGAAATGATAAGCAATGCAATGAATGCAAATGAAGGATTTAAATATGCAACTACTATAATAACATTTATTAGATTTCTTAGGAACTATCCATCCATGAGGTGGGGCACTTTCCTAGAGGGGTGTATTGAGTGAGAGGATGCACGTGTTACTTATCACCTTGGTAGACTTTGACATCATTCATTGAGTAGCAATTACTTCACAAATCTAGCAATGATTGTGTGGTGGTTCATCTAGACAATAATCTTCCATTAGGTTGGGGTCCTTGGGAAAATTCCATGCCTTATCATTCTGAGAGGCAAGACAAAGATCTTGGTCTCCCATCAAGGTTCCTCTATAGAAAGACAAGTGGATGTATATCATCACTGTTCAACATGATTGTTGAGTGGTGAAGTACTAGAGTGATCTATAAACTACCGTGGATATTCCATTGGAACAATTTGTCACAATAAATCTTATAATATTATGAAATCTTCGATTATGCAAATTACTTTCTTAGGTCCTAGATTATTGATTACTAGATTATTTCTTGAAATTATGAAAATGAAATAAATGAGAAAAAGAGCACACCATCCACACAAATGAACACAATATATATCTTGGGAAACCCAATATGGGATAAAACCCATCTAGAAGGTGAGGCCTATGCTCTACTCTCTATTTTTCAAATGCAAATAGGTAGTCACTATGGAGTTTCCTTTAACATCGTGGCATGTATGGCTACCACATAATCTCTCCTCCTCTATCATGCTCTCAAAATACCACTCCTAGATGCTTTTCTCAACTATGGAACAAATACCATGCTAAAGAATGGAACTATTTCTCCTCCCAGAGGCTTATTATTTAACATAGCATGATAGTCGTCTAGGGTTAGGGTTTTGACTTCCTCAACACTCAATTAGCGATCAAGTTTGGACCTTCTAGAATATTCTTAAAATTCCACATATGTCTAGTCCCATATGTGTGAGTAATGGTAGATGATGTGGCATCCACTCGTACCATTGTGGTCAACAAGGTAGGTCAACTTATGGGAGGCATAGCTTTTGCATACGATCTCCGATTGAGGTGACTTTTTCATCGTTTGAAAGGTCTCGATGTGTAGATCAATTTTGAGGGTATGGAAACAAGTTTCAAATTCTATAACACCCAAAAATGATATTTAATGCCTCAAAATATATCTGAAATTTTTTGAACCCCAATTTTGCAAACTAGGAAATACCATTAAAATGGCCCTGCAAGCTTATTTGGGTCAATTTTGTTTCACCCAAAAAGTACCAAGGTAGATGAAAAATTATATGATGATCCAATCTAGATCATAGAGGGTGAGACATGGATGATTGGGTGTTCTTGTAGTTTAGTCTATACACCATTGAAAAAAATTACACTTAATTGGTACCCATGTGATGATGTTCTTTTGGTAGGATGGTGTGGATCTTTCCTAACTCCCATGGGTTGGTCTTGTTCAATAGGGAAATGGGAACATGCCTTGGATTCGTGGGGATGCAGTACTTTAGGGGATGAATTGGACTTGTTTTGTCACCTTGGAGTTGTGGTCATTTGTTGGATTATATGAAACAACACCAAGTTTCATGAAGGTATGTTTCCTTATGAGGCAATGTGGAGTTGTCTTCACTCATATTGTAAGTGTTTTTTTTGTGGGTTGTTGAATGCTACATTGGTTTCGGTGGGAGTGCATTACTGGTGGGATGGTGAGAAATAGTTGTACCACCTTTGGGACCATGATCAATGACAGGTATAAAAAAAAAATCCATGACACCTATGGAGAGGAATTCATTGGTTGAGTGAGAGATTGGGTCGACACCCATGGAGAAATGTTTTTTGGTTAGACCATGTGGTTGGCACTTATGGAGAGAGGTTCCTTGATGAGGTTGTGTGTATCAACTCAGATACCCATGGAACAATCTCCTCAATGGAAATTATACAAACTAATTTAGGTAGAAGCGACAATGGAGTGATGATACTTGAGGACCTATTGCATGTTGATGAATAGTGGTATTAATGGAGTAATGTTGAGCAATCAATTTGTTCATTAGTTGTAGTCACATATGTTATGAGATTTTTATGGTGCCACTAAAAATTAGTTATTTAAACAACTTAGAGTCTGCTCTCTCCACTTGGGCATTTTTTCTATGTACTCTAATGTTTATGATTTTGAACGAGTTTAGTTCTCAATGGATACCAAGGTGTAATCTGAGTTATGCCTAGTGAACAAGATTGTGTTGGCACTATTGGTGTTTGGTTAGTCGGTTGTTCTTGAATATATGAGATTAATGTGGTGATAGATTGAGAATTAGTTGTGTAGAGATCTTAAGGGCCTCTACTCCTCACTTGGGTGTTTTTATTGTGCACTCAAGACTAGTTATGTGTCTATAAGAGTTTATCTCTAAGAAGAGATAAAAGTATAGTCTAAGTTATGCTTAGTATTGTTGGTTAAGCCTAGTTATTAAGATTTAACATAAGTATTACATGGATTTTTTATTTTTGAAAATAACAACCCTTTTTTAGGTTGGGATCGAGGAGTTATTTCCTTGAAACCTCAATAACCCACTACTTAAATCTATTCATGTTTGTTGGGATTCATTCAAATCGAGGCCAAAGTTAATATAGCTACACTTTTTGGAGTTGTCACTTTAAGAACTCCTATGTAAGATGCAAGAGCACCATCTTTATTAATCAAATTTGGTGAATGTTGGAAAACGTGTTCAGTATTGGATCATAATACAACTCACAACAAACTATTACAGGGTGTTAACCATGAAAAAAAGTGAAAACTTGAATAATTTAATTGCCAAATAAAAGTCATCTACCCATGTTGAAACACATCTTGTGATATTTTTTCATGTCAAGTGATAAAAAGTAGGATGAGATGGTTTCTAACATTAAAGATCAATTTGTTATTACCAATATTATTATACATTTTACAAATTTCAATAATAAATTTATCCAATATAAAACTCCAGTAAATAAATATATATATATATATAATTTATTTTATTATATAGTTTATTTTATTACTCATTTTTAATTATTATGATTTTTTTTAAATTATTCTATTATCTTGGTTCATTAATTTTTTATTTTTATTAGCTTGAACTTTCTTTTAATTTAAATTATTACCATCATACAATGTGGCCTGGTCCATTAATTTTTAAATTTTATTAACTTGAATTTTCTTTTAATTTAAATTATTACCATCATACAATGCGACAGATCTACGTCAACTATAGATGTACTTGCTCTTTTAAGTACACCCACGACGGTCCACATACTCTAAATATTTGGTGTATTTAACTTCATCAATTTAGATAGTTTGGTTGATGAAAGGAGGTTTGTTGAAGGCTTATAAATCAATCTATGAAAAGGAAATGTTGGTTATTCTGCATGTCGTGGATCTTTGGCACCCTTATCTATTGGGGCAACGCTTCTAAATTAAGACAGATAATCAAAGACTCAAGTATTTTATGGAAAAACACCTTTCCTCCCCAGATGATCCGAAAAAGATCTTTTAATGACTGTGGTTAAGTTTTTAATTGCATGTGTTAATTAACCATTTGAGAAGCTTAATGAAAGAATGAGGAAATAAGAGGAATTAAGACAGCCATATACATATATGCAGATCTGAAATGAAGTAATAAATAGAAAACCATAACAAGAGAAGTGATAACGGAGTTCGGCACAACGTTGCCTACGTCTCTGGGCCTTTGTCTCAGTGGGGGAGGCTTCTTTATTTATGTGCAAAGCTAAAAAAATACATCACAGCAGTTTCAATTGGATACAAGACTGATCTGGTCATGTTCTTCCAGATCTCTAGAACCCAGCAGAAGAAACGGAATGCAAAATGGATGACCGAAGCTCCCAGAAATGGCCCGCAAGCGTCTGCTCCTCAATAGCTTCCCTGCATAAAAATGGCTTTGGCTTGGCTTCCCTTTAGCATAAATCTTCTCTAACTGTCCTCTATGGCCTCAGACAGGCATGGTTTTTATATATCTGAAGTTGGTTATCCATCCCCAACTTCCTCCAAAAATCTGGCCTCCAAAAATGCCCAATATCTCCCAAAAATGGCCAAAATCCACTATTAACAGGCTAAAATCAATTAAAAATCCCCAAAAATATATAAATGAACCCACTTTGGATTTAATATGGGCATAATCCCCTTATACCCAGTGCGCGCCCCTAAATGCTCGGTCATATGGCTCTTAGGTGGCCAAGCACCAACCTAAAGGGCTGTGCACTGGCCCCTAGTCCGAACTCTATGGTCATGTGGCAATAGATAATGGGATCACGCCCTTACTATGTGCTATAACCCCAACATTCCAGCGCCTAGACCATGGTCATAGCCCCGAAAGGAAAGGAGAATCAGGTGCTTACGATGCGCGCTGGAGGTTATACACGGTCCGCGCCCCTATGGTTACCTGCAAACAATGAAACCATGGGTTGGGGCTTAGCCCCAGCCCCCTTCCGCTCCAATACACATGAAGTTGCAATTCAAATATTTTTATTTTGACTTGATATTACAATCAACATCAATGACACATTGGTCAAGGGACCTTTCCCAAGTCATTTCTCCTCCATAGGTCATGAGTTCGAAACTCGAGGATGTCATAACAATTTTTGTATGTGCCATCGGGGCAACCACAGGGTGCCAAGTGGCACCTCCCCTTTCGACGAACCAATGCCACTTTTCAACCGTTAACTGGTCCAGTTGCCTATCACATGTCTACCCTGTCAACAAACCTGCCCAGTCACCACCTGCGATGTGTTTGCTGATGTACCTGCTAGTGCCACATCAGTTGTACGACTGTATGGCCAGTACAGTCATCCTACCACGTGGACTGTACAGACTGTACAGTCACCCCTTTTTTTTTTTACCTGTTTGGTTTTTTTATCAGAATGTGATATATTTTGCATACGGAGCCCGTTTGACGAAGTAAATATATGGTCGGAATCAGGAAGATGAGATGGACGCAATGGCGTTGGTTTCATTAGATTTTGAGCACTTTCATTTTTTATCCTTTTTTAGCCCTGTCAGGCTCTTGGATCCGATTTTGGATCACACCTCCCCACTAAGAGACCTTTTGGTCCCCAAAAGGTTATTGACCAGTCAACAAGCTCGGGATAGGCCACCCAACTTGTCCTCTGTCTCTGAACTCTGTCCTATGCACCTGCCTCATCAAGATCAACTGTAACACAATCATGAAAACTGACAGTATATTGTTAGCCATTTGAACCCTGTTACATCTTACTGAAGCCACTATCATCCATGTAGAAAAAATTACTAATGACAGCATCAAAAAGACAACTACAAATGAGCTAATATACTTGAAATATTTGCACGACATGAGCTTATCTTGAAGCAACTTATGATTGATTTTCCATTCAACAATCATTTCTTGTTCTTGCTTAAGATC